>PITA01034466.1:0-11584 GCA_004023965.1 Spilogale gracilis | reverse complement strand
TGAATATAATCACCAGAATATAAACATCACTGGAACATCACCATCACGCAAGGCCATCAGTGCCAATAACAGATCAAGACAGGGGCGCCTGGGTGGCTTAGTTGGTTGAGCGACTGCCTTCTGCTCAGGTCATGCTCAGGATCAAGTCCCACATTGGGGCTCCCTGCTCAGCTGGAAGCCTGCTTCTCCCTCTCTCACTCCTCTTGCTTGTGTTCCCTCTCTGGCTGTGTTTCTCTGTCAAATAAATAAAATCTAAAAAAACAAAACAAAAAAAAAACCACACAAAAAACACAAAAAAACAAAACAAAAAAACCCCAAACAGGTCAAGACAAAAACAAGACCACCCCATATCTGATCCGAGACAAAAAACATGAACATTAAAAATAAGCTAACATACCTGTCCTCTATGATACCAGTGGACTGCTGCTTTTTTTAAAATTACCTATTTTAGTTATTCTCTGTCTAAAGTTCCATCCTTCCAGAGAGATTTATTAAGATACTAAGTGGGCATGAGGGACACGTGGGTGGCTTAGTCGATTTTGAGCACCTGACTCTTGATTTCTTCTCAGGTCATGATCTCAGGGTCCTAAGATTGTATTCCACATCAGCCTCCCTGCTCAGTGAGGAGTCTGAGGATTTTCTCTCTCCCTCTATTCCTCCCCCTGCTTACATATACTTTCTCTCTTTCCCAAATAAATAAATAAATCTCTTTCTTTTTAATTTATGTGTGTGTGAGAGAGAGCATGAGAGGGGAGAATGTTAGAGGGAGAAGCAGACTCCCTGCTGAGCAGGGAGCCCTATGTGGGACTCAATCCTGGGACTCTAGGACCATGACCTGAGCCAAAGGCAGTAGCTTAACCAACTGAGCCACCCAGGTGCCCCAATAAATAAATCTTAAAAAAAAGTATTGAATCATAAAATTACTCCTGACTCCTTACAGTATCTAATGCAGAGCAAAAGCTGCTTGCTGAAACCCTCCACAGGGTCAGTTAAAAAAAACCCCAAACACATCCTAAAGTATGTCTAAACCTTCATATTGAGACACCTCATGGTTCCCCATCACATAAGTTCACCTTGTGTGATGAGTAATAACCCAACTTACTCAACTGCAAGTGTATTCCTGGTGGCCTTTGCCCAGAGCACATTGACATTAAGGAATTAATAAAATCAATAAATTCCAAGGATGTCAGTGGTTCTTTATTTAAGGAATTAATGAAATAAATAAACAGATACCAAAGATATTCTTTATTTCAATAGTTCGATTTTTCTCCTTTATTTCAAAGGAAAGCATGTAAGAAAGGAAAGATATAAAATTGAAGTAGAAACATTGTTTTCATCTTGACCTTTCCCCAGATTGCAAGAGTAATAATTTTGTTCTTTGTGGAATATACATTATGTATTTAAACTCATTGGTAGTGGCATCTGGCTGGCTCAGTTGGTTGAGCATCTGCCTTTGGCTCTTGTCATGATCCCTGGGTCCTGGGACTGTCAGGCTCCTTGCTCAGTGGGGAACCTGCTTCTCCCTCTGACAGCTTCTCCCTCTGCCTACCATTCCCCCTGCCTGTGTTCTCTCTCTTTCTGACAAATAAATAAATAAAATCTTTAAAAAAATGAAAATTTCCCAGCAAACATTATTTTCAACAAGTTATTATTCCTTCTGCTCAAGTTCCTGTCCTTGTTAAATTCTAGGAGAGTTTATATTCCACGGAATTGACTTTTCTTTTCATTTTTTAAAAAGATTTTATTCATTTATTTGACAGAGAGAGATACAGCAAGAGAGGGAACACAAGCAGAGGTAGTAGGAGAGGGAGAAGCAGGCTTCCTGCCAAGCAGGTAGCCAGATGCGGGGCTAGATCCTAGGACCCTGGAATCAGGGCCTGAGCCTAAGGCAGATGCTTAATGACTGAGCCACCCAGGCATCTCCTGAATTGACTTTTCTTACTATGAGAGACACTTTCAAAATGGGATCATTGTTTCACAGGTACTATAGATTCTAGAAACATCCCATGGAATTAATAAGAAGTAACTTGAAATGCCCTGTGATTGGTTTCCTCTACAGACAATATACATGAAATCAACAAACTGGAGAAGAATCTTAGACAAAATTCCTAGAAGGAGAGAAGTTTGTGACATTCACATCCATATCCCATCCAGAAGGGAACCAAGATGCATCTCTCAGAAAGCAAATGATGTTGTACAGTCCTAGAAATAATTTTCAGAACACTTAGGAAGCACTTGTAACAAAGTAAGATATTTTGCTGCTTGACTGTATGCTGCCTGTTTCTCAGAAAAGGACAGAATTTACCTCAGAATGGCCACTGTTGAAAGGCACCCTAAGGGGGCTTGTAGACCTTTTGTCTGCTCTTTGGCCAGGTAAGTGTCAAGGTTAAAAGATGGCTGAAACAAACTACCAACAGGGCTGGCAGGGCAGCAATGCGATCAAACTAAATTTCCACCCCACTGTGGAAAAAGGAGATTGCCGTTCACACTTTGTATAATGTAGAGGAAGAGTAAAGATGAGCCACTGATGGTGAATTTCAAAGAAGGTTTTTTTTTTTTAAGATTTTATTTATTTATTTGACAGAGAGAGATCACAAGTAGGCAGAGAGGCAGGCAGAGAGAGAGGAGGAAGCCGGCTCCCCGCTGATCAGAGAGCCAGATGTGAGCCTGGATCCCAGGACCCTGAGATCATGACCTGAGCTGAAGGCAGAGGCTTTAACCCACTGAGCCACCCAGGCGCCCCAAAGAATGTTTTCCTTTAAAGGCGTTCTGTTTGAGGCCAAACTCTCTTTGTATTACATCTCCTTCCACCTACTTAAAGAGAAAATATTTCCACAGTCCTTCATTGAGAATTTCTCCTTAACTATGCATTCATTTCCCTTGGGACACAAACTGTATTTATAGAACACATTTTTA
This sequence comes from Spilogale gracilis, assembly GCA_004023965.1. Taxonomy (NCBI): domain Eukaryota; kingdom Metazoa; phylum Chordata; class Mammalia; order Carnivora; family Mephitidae; genus Spilogale; species Spilogale gracilis. Next base: position 8,668 of record PITA01034466.1, on the reverse strand, counting down.
AAAAATCTAGAAAATCCATTTATCTTCAGCTACCTCATTTCTCTGCTTCACTGCAAAAGCACTTAGGAATTTGAAGATCAGGAGCATCTGGATGGCTCAGTCATTGAGTATCTGCCTTGGTTCAGGTCCTGGTCCTGGGGTCCTGGAATTGAGGCCCACCCTGCTTGGCGGGAAGCCTGCTTCTCCCTCTCTCACTCCCCCTGCTTGTGTTCCCTCTCTGGCTGTGTTTTCCTTTGTCAAATAAATAAATAAAATCTTTTTAAAAACTATTTATTTATTTATTTATTTATTTGAGAGAAAGAGAGAAAGCACAGAGGGAAGAGGCAGAGGGAGAAGCACACTCCCAACTCAGCAGGGAGCCCTATATGGGGCTCAATCCCAGGACCAGAGATCATGACCTGAGCTGAAGGCAGATGCTTAATGGACTGAACCACCCAGGTGCCCCAGTAAGAATAACTTTTAGGTGTTTGATATTTTGCAGAAAGAGTCCAGAAACTGTTACTCAGTTCCCTAAATACCAATTAATTGTAAAGATGAATTCTGTAAAATTCTCTTACTATAATCAAAGATGATTGCGTGTGGGAGGGATGAAAAAATAAAATAAGACAAAATCAGCAAGGGAAATAAACTATAAGAGATTCTTAACTAGAAGGAACAAACAGGGTTGCTGGAGAGGAGGTGGGTGGGGGGATGGGGATGGGGTAACCGGGTGAGGAGTATTAAGGAAGGCACATGATATAAGAGCACTGGATGTTATAGGCAACTGATGAATCACTGAACTGTACCTCTGAAACTAATATACTATATGTTAATTAGCCAAATTTTAAATAAAATAAAATTTTAAAAATAACTACGAAAAGAAGGGTCCAGAAGGTGGGCTGGGTTTGCAAGCCTTCAGTGTCCCTGACTGTGGGAGGCCCTGGCAGATTCCCGGGCTAGAGTCCTACCACCCACTGCAGTGAGGCAGGGTCTGCTGGCACCATGCTTTTGGGAGACAGCTGGGTCCGGGCTGCACACGGGTTGGATCTGTGACCTCCACAGTCTGCATGGACAGAACCAGCCTTCCCCTTGCCTGGCCTCAGGCTCCAGCCACTCCTGGACTTGAATCCCAACATGTCCAGGTGTCGGGCTTCTTCCTGGGCTTGGCTCCATCTCCGCCCCTTCTCTTCCAGCTCCACAGTGCTCAGGGACTTTGTATGGTGTCTACCCTGTTCCGCTGTTCAGCAGCCACCACAGGCTGGGGGAGGAGAGGGCCCATCCTACTCTGTGCTGCCTGCTTTGGGGTTTCATGCCTACTGAAGAAGTACAAGTCCCAGAGGCCAACCCTACCACAGCTCCCGCATAGCTCCTGTATGGAGAGTATTAAGGCAAAGGATTCAATAATCACCAGCCTGAAGTTTTCTATCCTGATCTTGATCCTATTCTGCTCCAAAGGACGCACATCATGAACTTTTCACATTAGAAATATTTTCTTCTGAATGAAACAAATGGGCAGCATCCAATAATCAGTTCTTCCTAAGCATATTTTTGCAAGCTGGGATTAGCAAAAGAATAAACATTCAGGTTAGATTTTTGCTGCTGAGTGAGTTTGGCAGTCCTGTTTACGTCTCAACTGTAGGTTGGCAGAACTGTTGGGATTTTAACATTGCTAATAGAGAATTGTGGAATTATACTCTGAATTTGACCAGTTACTGATAAGAGGACTTTTAGGGGACTGTTGTTCTCTCAATGAATTCAAGGCATGCTTCATTTATCAATCCCCTCCCCCACATTAAGTGTTACTGTTGGACTCACTCCCAGAAAAAGTTAGAGATGAAATAAAGAAACAATTCTGGACGGTAATTTTTATCTCATCTTTACTCATTTTCTTTCTTAAATACACTTCCCAAGAAAAAAAAGTCAAAAAAGAATGTGAAAGACTTTGAGTAATTAATGTCTCTGGTACACATCTAAGTTAACAGTTCTTAGTGTGGTAATCTAGCTCTTCCTGAAAAAAATCCCTTAAATACATTTTTTTTTTTGAGATCAAAGAGGCCAAAATATCACCCTGTGGTCCAAGACGTGGATAAGCAAGTGCTTGGCAATTCACCGCAGACATGATGTTCCCAGTATCCGAGTCAGCAGAGGTGACTTAGGAAATCCTGACAGAGAGGAGGGGAAAGTGGGGCAGGGTGGGATCCTGGAACTGAAGAGGTGAGGTGAAGGGAGCAGAGAATTAGCTCAAGGAGAAGAAAGCCCAAACTTTCATACCACACAGCACAGAGGCCTAGTGAAATTTCTTGCTTCAGAAAGATAGCAGGAGAAGGATTTCAAGAATTATTGTACTTAAGCATTCCCTTACCACTGAGGACTGTGCTGGGCATTGTTGTTAGGTCACTGCTCCCTTTGAACCCCAGGACGGTGTGGATAAGCTAATCCATTCCCTTTCCTGTTGAGAGGTGAGATGTCTTGGAAAACCACCACGTCTGAGTAGAGATTTGAAGCCAGCATCCCCACTCCATAAACGCCTCGCTGTTAAAGGTGGTGGCTTGTTCTTTATTTTCCGGCGCCCAGGCCATGTCTGCCTTCCCACAGCAGCCCAGCATTCTTCCCGCATGTGAGCCCCATTGCATGCACTACAAATGCAGGTCCGGAGAGGGTGAGACAGAAGGGACACTTCTTGAGACTTGTCTGCCCCGAGACTGACAGACAGCTTATGTGGGCTTTTGGAAAGGGAGAGATGCTGGAGATGGAGCAGAGCAACTTGAAGGGAGAGGCGGGCCCCTGAGATGAAGTGGAGAGAAGGCCCAGGGAATGTTCCCTGAAGGGAGCCCTCAGGGCTGCTTGGCCGCTGCACCTTCTGGAGGCCACCTTCTGGAGTAAGTTTGACCGCCGGTCACCATGACCTCTGTCGCTCTGGTGTGTGACCGTGAAGCCACGTGACTGAGAGTCCTGCCTGGAAACAGCACCCCCACGGCCACCCCTAAACCTGATCCTTCTCCAACAGGCAAACCAGGAACATACAGGAGGAAGAATTTTGCTTCTGTGGGAATTGAGAAAGGGAGAGGAAAATGTACAAAGCAGTCTTAGGAAAACACTTCTCCATTGAGTTTGAGCAAACAGAGGACACTGTAACATCATTTGAGGAGAATGGTGAATCGAGAGGGGTCTCGATGGAAATCTCAGCAGAAACCTTGGTGGCCAGGGTCACTGGGACCACAGCCCTTCAAATCCAACACCTTGGGACATGTGGGAGTGGCTCCCGGGTCCAGGCGCAGGGTGATGCTCCAAAGTGTCCCGTCTGTCATTGGCCTAGCGCTCCTCTTATGGGCCCCAGAGGGAGGTGACCACATCCAGGGAGGCTGCGGGGGATGTCTCCGGCATGTTGTGAAGACAGACGCACGAGCTGTGTCTCTCCACAATATCAGCTGTATTCAATCACGAAGCAGCTTAACATAATTACAAAGAACGTTCAGGATTCCAAACTCAATGGTATTTCACTAGGTGTTTAACTTGGCTGTTTCTTCTTTTTCTTTTAAAAGATTTTATTTATTTATTTATTAAAGTGAGAGAGAGAGAGATTAAGCACAAGCAGGGGGAGCAGCGGAAGGAGAGAGCAGGGAGCCCGATGGTCATCAGTTCTGAGTGTGTGTTCGGCTGGTGGTTTCGGGGCTGCCTGGTCTTAGCTGCAACACCCTTGGCTGCTTGTGTCACTCTTTGACATAAGTCGCTACCTGGCATCAGTGACTCCCTCGTGCTTTCCACAGGGCGTGGGGTCGCAGCAGGCTCGTCTGTGCTGTCTGCTTGCTGGGGGCACCTCTGGTTCCTCATGAACGGAGCGTGTCCAATCCAGACAGCAGGCTCCGTGCCTGGCGTTGGGTTTTCCAGGCTCTGAAGGTGTCGGTTACTGGAATAGCACCAGTGCAGAAGCGAACCAGGACTGGAAAGTATTTCCCAGTTGATGTCTTGGCGGCCCCAAGAGGGCCCACCCAGGACCCCTGCTCACAGCCGGGAAAGGGCTGCAATATTGTGTCCAGCTCGCACTAGGAGGTGCCGTGTCTGGATTCCAGAAGTTGCCAGCTTGTGACTTTTAATGCTTTTCTGGCCTCTTGGATGGTCCTCAGGGGATAGGGGGAACAGGATGGTGACAGGAAGCCTAGGAGCAAAGTGCAATAGAAGATGGAATTAAAGATATTAGCATAAAACATCATGTTGGATGACATTCTCCCGAGTCAAGCTCTGTGGCTAACAGATTGGTGTAGAGGCTGGACATACGAAGTACTCTGGGCTTGGGGAAAGGGGACCGTGGCTTGTACAGAGGTTATCACTGCTCCCAATCACACGCGTCGTCCTGGAGCAGCAGCCAGAACCCTGTTCGGCCAGCAGAGGAAGGCGGGCCCGGAGCGCTCAGGGAGGATTTGAGGTGTCAGTGCAAAGCAGAGACAGGGTAGTTGCCAATTCTTAGTGTGGTCTTTCACTCTCCCAGTTTTGGCTTCTAAGTCGGAGTTGCTAAATGGAAAGGATTTCAGAGTGTGTGTATCTGTATGACAGCCGGAAGCCAAGCTCGCAGCTTCCAGAGGAGGGCGGAGTCAAGAGCGTTCTGTGTCTTTCTAAATGAGTGGCCTCAGCAAATTTTCTAATTTCTCTAGAACTTATTTTATAATCTCTGAAAAGGGAGCAAAATTTGTTCTTGTTTTACAAGGTAGTTTTCTTGAATACATTCGATAGTACAAGTTAATGTTTAGACAGTGTCTGGCAAGAAATAATTTCCTCGGTTGTTCTTAATATCATCATTATTGATTTTACTGTGCAGATAAAGATGACCTTAATGGGAATAAATGTAAAATGGCAACTTTTTTGTTGTACTCATTCTGTGAGTGGGTTGTTTTTCCTTCTCTTGACTGTGGTGAAATTATATTGTAAAATAATCTTAATCTGGGTCAGTTTACTACAGCATCAATGGATACAAATAGAATTTCTTGTTCAGATATTATTCTTTACTGCAATGAAGTGTGATTATTCTCAAACATTTAACAAGCAAGTGGGAATATCCTTCCATGGCAGGTCAGGCTCTGCCTTCTTGTAATCTCTTTGTCTGTCAAATAAATAAATAAAATCTTAAAAAGAAAAAAAAGAACTGCTTACAACTAAGATGAAAGAATGAGGAGAAGTTTGTTAATGTCAAGATAATGTGGAGATCCTGACATGTTTCACTAGGGACAATGGCTAGGAAGAGGGATGGGTATGGAAACAAGAAAACCTTCCTTTCATTGAAGGATACATTAAAAAGTCACACATGACACTCAATAGAAGATTAAGATAAAACGACCGAAGTGTATATGACAAGAGACTCAAAATCATTCTTGAGAAGGTAACACACGAATTAAAACTTTGAAACTATTCAAAGGACACAAGTTAGAAATGTGAGTAACTCATTGTTTTGGTGGTAAGGACTTTAAGTGAATAGACCTCTCAAAGGGCTGTTATTACTGTTAAATTTGAAAAGCATTCCGGAAGTATTTGTGGAAGGTCGTGTCCTTTGTTCCTCTAAACCCCCTCCCTGGACCCACATCACAGATAACATCTCATCCAGGTCCCTAGGAATTTGTACAAGATGACGTCTGTCCTAATATTGTTTGTGATGGAGCGAAGTTGGAGGCAATTGGGATGTTTCTGTAAAATGTCCTATATTCATTCTATAAGACATTCTATAGCCGTTAGATAAACAAGCTGTATAGCTAAATTGATTAATCTTACAATCCTCATGAAAGGGCACCTCGGTGGCTCAGTCAGTGAAGTGTCTTCCTTCAATTCAGGTTATGACTCCAGGATCCTGGTATCGAGGGCCCCCCCCCCCCCCCCCGCTCAGTGTAGAGCCTGCTTCTCCCTCTCCCTCCGTCTCTCTCCCAGGCTGCTCATGCTGTCTCTCTCACTCTCTCGCTCTTGCAAATGAATAAAATCTTAAAAAAGAAATCCTAATGAGGAGTGAATGATTAAATAGAGATATGTGCCAGAATAATATTTATGTATGTGAAGAAAATGAGTATTCATGCTAACTGGAATAATGAGCATAATATATATTTACCTCAGTTCAGATCTGTTTTGATGTCTCATAGTTTGGGGACCAAACTGTGAAATAAAAAGAGTAGTTCTTTTTTAAAGATTTTATTTGTTTATTTGACAGAGAGAAACACAGCTAGAGAGGGAACACAAGCAGCAGGAGGGAGTGAGGGAGAAGCGGGCTTCCCGCTGAGCAGACAGTCCGATGCAGGGCTCGATCCTGGGGCTTGATCCCGGGGTCCCGGGATCATGACCTGAGCTGAAGGCAGAGGCAGAACCACTGAGCCACCCAGGTGCCCCCAAAAGAGTAGGTTTTAAGAAGTTTTGGACTTAGAACTAATAAGGTATATGTTCCCACCTCTGTCTGTGGTTATTGGCAAGAAGGATTATAGAATACTTTCCTTAGTCCATTCAGAGACCATTTATCCACATTTCACTTCCCCTTTCCTGGTGATTAGTTATTAATTTGGAAAGGAGAAAATAAACAGTAGAGTTAAAAGTAAAGATGGAATTTCTGGCAATCTTTTATCTTCAGTGACTGTCTCTCTCTCTCTTTTTTTACTTTCACTTCTTAGGAGTAAAAATTAAACCAAAAAATTGAAGTATTAGAGTAAAGGCACACCAGTGTCTCCAGCATATAGCAAATTCTCAGGTGGTCTGGTTTATGTTTTACAGGTTAACCGTAACTGAAGGAATCAGAATTGACTGGAATAACAAGATTATCATCCTGGGTCCGCTACTGGACACAAACAATGCTCTTTCAATTTCCCATGGAAAGACCAAGTAAACATTACTTTCTGGGTAAGTTACACCCACTGAGAGTGAGCAAGCCCACAAACAGGAAAGGGAGGAGGAAGCTCCCTGCTGAGCAGGGAGCACCACTCAGGGCTTGATCCCAGGACCCTGAGATCATGACCTGAGCCAAAGGCAGAGGCTTAACCAATTGAGCCACCCAGGCACCCCTGAGCCATAACTTTTTTAAAGAGGAAGATCCAATAAGAAGAAAAATAGATTTTTCTTTTACTGAGAGTATTTTTAAAGACACAATAAAGATTTCCAAGCTGAGATCTCAAGTTCCCGTTTGTCATATGACAGGTGACAGGCTGCCCACAACAAGGAAAACAAGGAGTCAACCCACTCCAAGCAGGTGGAGAAATCTCAGCAGTGTCTCCTTCCAGCTGGACCTGGAAGAAGGAGGGGCTCAAAAGGTTCCAGTTCTGAGGACTTGGTCTCGAGCTGTCTATAGGGAAGCTAGAACAAGCTTGGCTGGGAAAACCCACCCGGGAGGGCGCCTGTCTGATTTGTGGGCTTTGCCAACTCTCCAGGCACGTAGTGATTTGAGTTGCATGGGATTTGGGGTCATCTGTCTGGCTTTGGCATGTCTGCCCTCTCTTGCAGTGTTCTGGACCCTCACAAATGATCCTGGGTGGGCCCCAGGGCAGCAACTTGCAGAAACTGCAAAGCATTCCAGTGGAAATCCTGGCTCTCCCAGGAACATTTACCCAGAACAGGACATGGTTGGAAGTCACTTGCACTGCTGTCACAACGAAGGGTATAATTCACTCCCTTTACTGTTGACAGACAGGCACCTTTGAAACGTCACCAGATCGGAATCAGGGATTGTAAGCAAGCATGCCAACTATGGGATCCAAGCCCTTCAAGTCCACATTTTCCAGGATTGGTTACTGGTTTTCCTGTGTCTGGGCCACGACTGCCTTCCATTTCACTTCCGTGCTCTGACAGCAGGTCCCCTCGGTTCTACCCACTGGGAATTCGCGTCCTGAATAGCTGGAGGCAGAAGGGACACTTGCTGGGATTTCCTTAGTGCCTAAGAAAGTAGCCCCCCTGGGCCCTGGGACAGGGAGTGGGCTAGTTTGAACCAGTGGAAATTCAGTGGGAGTAGCCGAGGAACAATAAATATACTGGTCTGTTTTTAACAATTGAAATCCCAGAGACACATGGGATCCACACATGGGATCCAGTTCCTATTGTTGAATTTTTTTCATTCCAGCCCTTTTTATGGGCTAGTTTTTCTTTCCCCCATTCTATTGTTTTCTGTCAGCCTTTCTCAGTCATATTCTGAAAACCTGTCAATACCTGAATCATTTCCTCTTTGATCTCAAATTTTTTTCTTATCATTTCCTTGGTATTTTCTTTTCTTTGCAGTTTCTATTTCTTGCTGCTTGATTCCAATGTTTCACTCTCTTCTGATCTCGTGTTCTCTTTTGCTCTTTTCCATCCTTGTCCACAACCTGACTCTCTTGGGCCCTCAAACCTGGGAGCCCCAAGGCTGATGTGAGGTGAAAGCTCAGTTCCAGGGGCCACCTGGTCACTTCTCCCCGATGGGTGTGGAGCTGAGACCATCCCTAGTGGAGCCATGTCTTTGCTTACTGTGGAGGCCAAGCCATCTGGCATCTTTGTAGTTAAAAAGAACCTGTGAAGAGACACCTGGGTGGCTCAGTTGGTTAAGCATCTGCCTTTGGCTCAGGTCATGATCCCAGAGATCGAGCCCCACACCAGGTTCACTGCTTCTCCCTCTCCTTCTCCCTGATGCTCCCCCTGCCTGGAGTCGCATTCTCCCTACCTCTCTCTGTCAAATAAATAAAATCTTAAAAAAAAAAAAAAAAAA
>PITA01034465.1:0-11587 GCA_004023965.1 Spilogale gracilis | reverse complement strand
TCTGGATCCCATGCCTTGTGGAGCTCCTGGCACCAGCTCAGGTGTGTCCCCAGCCTTTCTGTCTGCACTTCTGCACACATTACACACGTACACACATCATCTCCCTTCATCAGAAACGGTGACACAGCAGGGCGGCCCCCGCCCCTAGCTCTGTCCACACCAGCTTCTCTGATGGTGGCCCTCCCGGCAGGAACCAGGACTGGTCCTAGCTTCTCTGGCCACGCCCTTACTGGAGGACATTTACACTGTTTCAGATTTAAGCCAATTTGTCTAAAATACCCATAACTCCAGTCTTCTGCTGAAAATCCTTTATTTCCATGGGATGGTCCTATGCCTGAGACTCCTATCAAAGCCCGCTGTAACCTGGCTGGCTTTCTGACACCCTTTCCTTCTTCTGCTCCTCATCTCACATCCCTGAGCCTCTGTCAGACTGATTCTCTGCCATTCCTTAAACACAATGTTTGCTGACCGAATTCCTGATGTACAGCCATCCTCTGAAAACAGAAACAAGTAAGAGCTCCCGAGAGATTCATTTGGAAAGTGATTGCCAGAGAATAAGAGGAAACTCACGAATGGGGCCTGAGCATCCCCGCTCCACGGTTCTGGAGGACGGAGGCCCTGGAGAAATCTTCCCGACCCACATCTCCAAGCCTCATGGTCCACTTAGCCCCCAGACTGCTGCCCGTGCCTGCTTCGGGCCACGCAGTCCCATCCACTCACCTAGGGAGGGGCCTCTAGGACCTTCCTTCTCTACCTTCCAGGGATCTTCTCCTTGCTGCAACAGGGAGATCACTTTTGGTTTGGAAAACAGGAGTCCTGCTCAGAGACAAGAAAAAAAGCGGACTTGGTTTTGCTTTGATTCAAAGAGGCATCACAGATCTAAGTGGAAAACATGGGAAGGTACAAAGAGCTCGGCAGGTGCTTGAGCCGGGCCCCCCACAACGAGAGGGCATGTGTGAGGGGAACAAGGGACCTGTAGGGCGTGCTGTGTAGGAAGTAGCTGGAGGTTGGAGAAATAGGATACACATGCAGCTCTGATGACTAGAGTATCAAGGGCTTTCTACAGAAGACGGAATACATTAGATGTAAAGACTCGATATTTGTAAACAGGTACTGGTACCAAGTGCCCTGTTTCAAATGAGAAAGCACCATCTGACTCTTTCAAAGATGGATTATACATGTTCTTCAGGCTGGAAAGGAGAATTGGGAATGAAGACGGTTGAGGGATGCTCTGTGCTGTGAGCTGAGCAAACAGATCACAGCAGGAAAATGTGGCTTGAACTATGAGGGAATTTCTAACTTGCAAGTGCGTCAACTGTCCCATGCGTGGGGCAAATCCATGCCGATAGGGGGAAAGAAGTTTTAAATCTGATTTATTTATAATGTGCACAAGCCTAAGGCCAGATTCAGCTCAAAGTTCCTGCTGCCCCACAGCTTTTCTGCAGGGAAGCAGGTGTGGACTTTGTCTGCAGGGAAAATCTCCTTACCCAGTGAGACCAGGTTACTATAGTTCTCCAGCATCACTTCCTGGTACACGTTTCTCTGAGAAGGACCCAGCTTCCTCCACTCATCGCGCGTAAAGAGCACAGCCACATCCTCGAAGGTCACCGACACCTGTAATGACAAGCCGTCCCAGCTCACCCAGGACCTCCCATCGCACATATTGAAGAAGGTGGCAGTTGAGGGGGGATGGGCTGCCATCAGAGGCTTCTGATGTCATTCTGGCTTCTGAAGGTTTCTGGTCATTTGTTCAATGAACCATCCGCCAGTGGCAAATACATACTGAGCAGCATAATGTATTAACCAGGCCCTGTGTTAACCACTATAAGGAGATGTGGGGAGGAATTAAAACAACTGGAATGTTAATTAGAATAATCTTGCTGATGGGGCGCCTGGGTGGCTCAGTTGGTTAAGTGACTGCTTTCGGCTCAGGTCATGATCCCGGAGACATGGGATCGAGTCCCACATCGGGCTCCCTGCTCGGCGGGAAGCCTGCTTCTCCCTCTCTCAGTCCCCCTGCTTGTGTTCCTTCCCTCTCTAGCTGTGTTTCTCTCTGTCAAATAAATAAATAAAATCTTAAAAAAAAAAAAAAAAGAAAAAAAAGAATAATCTTGCTGATGGTGATTTGACAATACATATTAAAAGCTTTAAATGTGTTTATTCTTTAACTCACCAATTATTATATGTCTATTACAATGAACAGTACACAAAAATGCACATAAAGCATTCATCATGGTTTTAGTAATAGCAAAAATTAGAAACAAGCTAGGTCATCAAAGATGATGAAGGGTAGGGACACTAATGGAAAGCACTATCTGAGTACTCACTGAAGCTGGAGGACAGAAATAATGGAAACTGAAATCTCTCTCTTCTACTGAATGCTTTACACGGGCCAGGAACTATCCTTAGAGCTTTCTATTAATCTTTCTTTTTCTAATTCAATTAGCTATTAATCTTTAATCTTTATTTAAAAATCACAACAACCCTAGAAGATATTGTCACTGTCCCTATGTATGTGATGAAAAACAGCCACGGAGAGGATAAATTTGCCTAAAGTCTCATAGCTAATCAGTGGTAGAGCTCGGATTCCAGTCCAGGTACATGTCCAAGGCTCCATTCTTAACTGCAAAAATGCGCCTCAGAACCTATCACATAGAGCTATTAAATAAATGAGATAATCCATACAATGTAATCAATACCTCATCTGGGTCCTATCAAAGCTTTAGATGTTAGCTATTGTCAGATCAATATAAAATACTATACAACCAATACAACTGATGGTTAGATCAATATCTATTAAAATATCTATCCATGATAATATTAAAGACAAAGATTTATATTTGTTATATATCAGGGTGTAGTTTTTACTCATTTCTAATAAAAATCGTGTGTGTGTGTGTGTGTATATATATATATATATATGGTGAGAGATACACAACAAATGATTGACAGTGATTATCTCCAGATGGTGGGGTTAAGGGTGATTCTACTTTATCTTCAATATATGAAAAAAAAATATGCAGATGACCCTTGCACAAGGAGAGGGTTAGGGGTATTGACCTCACACACAGTCGAAAATCAACATATAACTTTTGATGCCCCAAAAACGTAACTACTAATAGCTTACTATTGACGGAAGCCTTCTGGATAAAGTAAACAGTCGATTAACACATATCTTGCATGTTGTATGTATTATATACTATATTCTTACACTAAGCTAGAGGAAAGAAAATGTTATTGAGAAAATCATAAGGGGCGCCTTGGTGGCTCAGTCAGTTAAGTCTCTGACTCTTGATTTCCGCTCCGGTCATGCTCTCAGGGTCATGGGACTGAGCCCTACATCAGGCTCTGAAGATTCTCTCTCTCTGTCCCCTCCCCTCATCTACTTGCACACACACACACTCTCTCTCTCAAAAAATAACCAACCAAACAAAAAAAAAACATAAGAGAAATACATTTACAGTACTGTATTGTATTGATTGAAACATATATACATTATGCATATATATGTGCATTTTTATTCTCTAAAATGCTCACCATGATTATACAATATCTTTATGGTAAGAAAAACATTGAATTATTTACATATTAGGGAGGAATATAAGAAATAATTTTTGCCCTCAAAGAATTTAAAATCCAGCTGGCATGGAAGATAAGCACACCAAATAATTGGATCAATGAAAGAAAAATGTGTAGCTGGACAGGACCGTATGCCATCTCCCAGCTCAGTCCTCCTTTAGAAGGTGAGGACCAGAAGGTCCTGGACAGTCAAGACCACAGGCCACATACTTTTATCAGTGGCAGAGGCAGGACAAAAATTAAAGTTTTCCATTAACCCAGCACTCGGTATACTCTCTCTGGTCTTAAACGCCCATCACCGAGCTTGACGCACAAGCCCATGCAGTACAGTATATGGGAACAGGCAAGGTTAAGGAGAATGCCACATGTATTCACTCCCTTGTAGGGAGGGAGAAGATTCTGGGAAAGAGAACAGCATGGCTCTGTGGAAACGGGAGAGGAAAGCTTTAGAATTATGCACTGGCCGGCCCCAGCCCGAAGATCAACCACCACTGTGTTTCATGGGCCCAAAAACAACAGGACAGCAGAGAAGAGCTCTGGAACACGGGGGCTGGGGCTGCCCCGGCTTCTGAAAGAGGCACCAGGGGAATGGCTGCATAGGGACGAGCCTGGATCCAGAAGCCAGACACACTGGGGTTTGAATTCAGGTTACTGGACGTCTCTGAACCTCAGTTTGCTCATGTGTAACATGAGACTATCACTGCTGCTCTGGTGTGAGAGTGAGAACAAAGGCCAAGCCCTCAGGCCGACCCCCAGCAACATTAACTTCACTAAGAGATGAAGATGAGCGGTGAAAGGACAAGTCCTAGCAGCACTAGCAGCACGCACGGTACAGCAGTTCCCATCTGTCCGCGTGAGTGGTATCATTACTACAGTAACATTATCAGGCTCCCACAACCATGCCTTATTCGGCATCTGCTAGTGCCCAGCTCTGATCTAAAACAGTAACTTACGTGATCCTCTCACCTACCCCATGGGATAGGCACGCTTGTTATTCCCATGATCCAGGTGAGGAAATGGGCATATCTGTCCAAGGCCCACAAACAACAACCGAGGGGATGGGTTCAAGCCCAGTAATCTGGCTTCATGCTCTGCTTTTTACCCTCTGGAGACCCTGCCTTTCCACTCCCGATATCTTACAAAACCCTCCCTGCTCCCTCCTGGGAAGTCTTCTTTCGGCCCTTGCAGTCCAGAGATCTCCCAACTGTGTCACCTCCAACATGGCTATTCCTTGTTCATGCACTGGCTCACCTGGACCAGGTCCCTCCCCCATTTCCAACAACATAAGGATGAAAATGGCAGGGCAAGAACAGTTTTCAAGAGAGTATAGAAACAAGGCGCATGATCCACAAGTAAAGGGAGAAAAAACTAACAATGATGGGTTGGAGAAGACTAGGGAGGGTTTCCTAAAGAAAAACCAAGGGTAGAGAGGGAGAGCAGGGCTAGCCAAGGAAGCGGGGCCAGAAAGGAACTGCCAAGCATGTGTGTTTGTTTGTTTGTTCTATCCACACTTGGCACCTTACCTGTTAAGTTAGTAATCATTCACTGAATTGAGATTAATGAATAAAAAGAAGTGTCTGTGAGGAAAAGAAAAGAGAAAGACTAGTCATGGATTGGCAAGGAGGAGACAAACATTCCTTACAGAGTCCAACCTCCACCTAGATGGATCAATTCTTGAAGGAGGAAAGGGCTTGGGTTTCAGGTTCTGCAGAAGACTGTACACAGTAGAGAACTTCACTTTGGTAATTAAAAAAAAAATTCTGTTTCTAAGACTTAAGATGTCAATGAACTCACTTGAGACCTTGCTTCCCTCCGTCCAATAGCCATATCTTCTTTCTGGGCTCTTCCCTGAGGATGGGTGGAGTCTCCAGAGGGCAGATCTGAAAGAGGAAAAAGGGAGCCAGGAGGGAAAAGCCCCTTCTGCTTTTCACCCCTGAGAATCACAGGTTCTGAAATCCTTCCACCACCTAAGAATGAGACCACATGCCTTTAGAGAGGGAAGTCAGAAGGAGCTGGGGCTAGATAGGCCCAGAGACAAGGACCTGCCCACAGTGGTCCGGGCCCCAACTCTTACCCATGTGGCTCAGAGAAAAAGGACCTAGGACTCCTGCTGCAGTAGGCAGCAACAACTCACAGAACCTGCCCCACGCGCCAGGCACCGCCCACATCGTTCAGTCCAGCAGCACAGCTGCCATTGTCCCCGCCTCTTACAGATCAGGAAACTGAAGGCAAGTGGGAGCCACTTGCCCCATTGCACACAGCCAGTGAGGGTGCCCCGGGATCTGCACCGCGCGCCTCCAGAGCAGCAGCTCTAACCTCACTGCCCGCAGGGGACAACTTTTCTCTCCGTTAAGCTGCCACCACCCAACTTCACCCTCTCCTGCCAAGGAATCTCCTTCCAGGTTTTTAGAGAAAAGTGCTTCGGAGACGGATGACAGCAGTTTTTTTTATGGCGGCCGGAAGGCTGCCGTCTAGAGGAGCAGGCATAGAGAACGAAAACCTGGGTTCCAGTCCGGGTTTCGCTGTGGAGCGGGGGCGCCGGCAACTCACTTCTATCGGAAATCAATCTCTGCGCCTGCAACCCGGGAGGGCAGCGGCGCCGGGGAGGAGCGGAAACAGTTTCTCGGGTTCAGTGACAGCCGGGAGCAAATCCAAACGCCGCAGGTCCCCGCAGGTAGCACGCCAGCCACGGGTCCGGAGGGAGCAGGAGGATGACCGGGCCTTGGGCCGGTGGGGACAAGTGCCCGACCTGCCGCGGTCGGGAGCGCGTCCGCCGGACTGCAGGTGCGCGGCATGCGGGCACATCAGGAGTGTCAGCTTCTCTCCCCGCAACCGCGCCCACAAAGGCCCGGCTTGCGCCTCTCCGGCCCGTACCCCGCGCCCCGCAGCCGCATCGTCCGGATGCCCCGGTCCTCCCTCCGTCCCGCACTCCGCCGACCCTCCGCCGCTCACCTCGCCCAGGCGTCGGGGTTCCGGGGGCTGCGCCTCCCCGGCCGTGCTCCGCAGTCGGAGGCTCCGGCACTGCCCCGACGGACAGCAGCGCGGAGTCGCGGGGTCGTTACAGTTCCTCGGGCAATACCTGTGCTAAACTCGGGCCCAGAGCCGCTGGCAGCAAAAGCCGGCTGTCCAGAGAGGCGGGGCAAGGGGAGAGTTAGGCATGGGCGCTAGTGGCCCTGGGGAATGTAGTCCCCGAGAAAAACTTTAGCATTCTGGGAAATGTAGTTCTCCGCTGTCGTCTGAGAGGCGGGGCCAGGCGAGCGTGTCACGTGCCGAGCTCCCGCTTCCGGGCTCTTGGTCACACCCCTTAGGCTGCGAGTGCTCTGGCTCCCCACTCCATGTGAAGTAAACGGACTTTCGCCTAGGGCTGTGTCTTGTAGCTGTGCATCTGCATAAATGACAGTAAGTAGACAACCGTCGAGAACAAATATATTTCCCCCTCGGTCATTCAGCCAGAGTGTTGGGAGCACTTTCTCGTGGCAAGCGCTGCCCTAAGTGGTTGGAAACCAGTAAACAAAACAAAGGTCATTGCTTTTGAGAACTTTATTGCGGATGTTTGTAGGGAGCGGACATTATGCCAGGAACGTAGTTCTCTAATATTTTAGAAAATAAGCGTTATGGGGAAAAACGAAAGGACAGCAGGGTAGTGGCATCTGGGCGCGTTCGGAAGAGTGAGTGGGGTCCCCTGGCAGCCCTGCCTGTGCAGCGGGGGGGAGAGAAGGGGCATTCCAGCGGTGGAGAAGCCAGAGGTTCTCTTTTCTTCGTAATCAGAGCACGTCCCCTTGAGAGGGTTTTATAAATAGAAAAAAACTGAAAGAAAAATGCACCAGATGCCACCGCCCACAAGTGGTTAACGTTTTGGTGAACAGCTTTTAACACCCCCTTTGAACTGTCCTTTGCTGCTGACCTCCTTTTAGCAAAATGGAATCTTGCAGATAGCCATTGTAACCGAGTTTGGTTTTTTCCCGACATAGTAATGTACCTTGAATGTTTGAATTGGCCATTAAATACTCTCCCTCAGGAATGTTTTGAATGGCTTCAGTGCATCTCATTATGGCTAAATAAATTTTTTAGTTAAATGTATTTAACTAAAATATTTAAATATGCTAATAGTTAAATAGTTAAATAGTTAAATAAGCTAAATAATTAAAATAGTGAAGTAAGCTTAACTTAGTTAAATATATTTAATTTAGTTAAATTTATTTAATACTAAAAATTATTTCATTAAATGTAGTTAAATATATGTAAGTAAATTAGGCTTAACACATATTGTATGTATACTCTTACATCTAGTTAAATATATTTAAATTTAGTTAAATATGTTTAACAAAATTAAGCTTATTTAACACCTATTGTTATGCTATTTCCGATTTTTTGCTACATTAATATTCTCGTACCTATATCTTTGAAAATTATTTTCTTAGTTTAAATTTCTTGAATTGAATGACTGGATCAAGGACTGGTGGCATTCTGAGTCCATTGCCTGCCTAGTTGCCTTCCTGGAAGCTTTTACAATTTTTATTTCCATAAGCAGTTGGTGATAATGTGTGCTGTACCTAACATCCACGTCTACTCTGGGGTTTGTTTTGTTTTGTTTTTAATGCTTCTTTTTAAGCTTTTTATTCAAGAGGGCAAGTTTTTTATATCTAATTTTGAGTACTTGTGATATTAAATATGATCTCACATTTATTGAGCCCTCTAGATATTTTCTGATATAAATTGCCTGTATATGTACTTAATTGAAATGTTCAAAATTTTGGTCATTTTTCAATACTGTATATGCATAATTTTTGTGAAGAGAAAAGTGCTTTGCTGTTTACCTGATTGTGAAAATAAAATTATAAGAAATTTACACATATTATGTGGAATGAAGAAATAGTGTTTATTAGTATATATTACTGTTAACACTAACACTATTAACACTAATAATATATATTATGTATATTAACATACTGTTAGTGTTAATAGTATATATATATATACTATTGTGTGTGCTTACACACAGTTGTGTGTATGAAACAAAAACAGTCATATTTTTCATACTTTTCAAAATGTGACATATACAGAAAGGCAATTAGAATATGTAATCTAATAATAACACATAATTATAAGGAGAAAACCCCTGAAAATATCCACTCAAGTTGAGAACATATTAATAGTAGAATAGAGATGATGGTATATGGGTGTTTGACTGTAAAATTCTTTCAATTTTACTTTGTGTTTGAAATTTTTCATAATAAAATATTAGGAAAAACTCTGTATTAGGGGTTTCCAACAAAAACATGACCTAGGACATCCCTTTTACAACTAAAATCCCTAGGCACAAATAAACAAGCATAGGAAGACTCCAGAATGTGAAAAGAAGAAGGCAAACTTTGAGAGCTTCAGAGCTGAGGAGGAACATGTTAGTAAATTTCCTTCTTCACCTTCTCATTTCCCATATCTTTCAGCTAATGTGTTCCAGAAGTTCCGTGCCAGAACCTCCAACAGACACAGAACCAAAAAGCTCTAAGCCTGTTCCTTTTAGTCAAAACCAGGAAAAGGGTGGCCAAACAGAGAACTTTGTTGGTAATACCCACCTTCCTTCAACCAAGCACCAGTGGAGAAACCGCTCTCCCGCCCTGAACTAAACCATGGAAGTCAGAGGAAGTTGCATATTTTTCTCAAGTGGAACAAAAGGAACTATCAGCAATGAATTCTCTATCCAGTGAACATGTTCAGTAATAAAAGAGAAATAAAGACATTTTCAAAAGCCAACTAAGTGAATTGTCAGCAGACCTGTCCTTAAGAAAAAACTAAAGGCAGTGATAACAAGCTTGAAACTGTTGAGAGAAAAGTACATTGGAATAGGGAAGTAGGGATATTATACTGTCTTACTTATAAGTGTCTTACATCAGACATGATTGTTGAAGCAAAAATAACACCATTTGATGTTCTCCATGTATACAGTGGGAATACTTAAGACAGTTATATTTTAAAAGTGGGGAGGCAAAGGGTCCTAAATGGAAGTAAGGTTTCTGGACTTGGGTGACTGCTAATTCATGTATGTATACTGTTCCATCCAGAGCAACCGCCAAAAAAAACTATACAAAGTGATATACTCAAAAACACTACAAAATCAGTATGGAATTCTGAAAATGTTAGAGTGACCCATGGGAAGTCCAGAAAAGAGACCCCGAAGAACAAGAAGCAGGAAGCAAACTGAAAACAAACTAAAAATCCTTAGTCTCATGTTAATCAGAAGGCTCACAGTAGGCTAGATAGTGCTTGTATGTCAAGGTTTGTTGTTTCTGTTTTTCATTTTCAGATCAGAGTAATAATAATTTTTAAGAGAACATGCTGCTGGGTGCCTGGTTGGCTCAGTCAGTTAAGCATCTGCCTTCTACTCAGGTCAAGATCCCAGGGTGCTGGGATTGAGTCCCGCATTGGGTTCCCTGCTCAGCCAGGAGCCTGCTTCTCCCTCTGCCCCTTCCCCACTCATTCTCTCGATCTCTCTCAAATAAATAAATAAATACATACATACATACATACATACATAAATAAAATATTAAAAAAAGAAAAGAAAAACATGCTGCTGTAATAAGCCAAACAAATAGGGTGTGACTCTACGGAAAGTAAAATGGTGGTTGCCAGGGGGAAGAGGAGTTAATGTTTAACTGGTCTAGAGTTTTAGTTTGGCAAGATGAAGAGTTCTGGAGATGGATGATGGTGATGGTTATACAGCACTGTGAATGACTTTAAGACCACTGAACTGTGCACTGATACTTTAAAAAATAGTTGAGGTGGTAAATTTTATGTTACTTGTATTTTACCACAATAAAAATTTTTTGAAAAAACATTATGCTGTAGACTTTCCATATAACTGGTCTACCCCTTTGTGAGTTTTTTGGGGATTTGCAAATGCCTGTGAATACATGAAGACTTCCCCAGGAGTGCATAGTTACTGATAATTGGGATTTTTTTTTAATTGAAGTATAGTTGACATGTGCAGCATAGTTATTCAACATTGTCATATAAGGAAGTGATCATCATGATAAATGTAGTCTGACTCCTTTCACTTAATATCATCTAAGTCCTTTCATGTTGCCACGAATTTTTTTATGGCTGGGAAATATTCTATTGTGTATGTATACCACATCTTCTTTCCCCTTCATCTATTGCTGGACACAGAAGTTGTTTCAATTTCTTCACTATTGTAAATAATATTGAAATGAACATAGTGGTGCATATAACTTTTTGATTTAGTGGATAAATCCCTTTGGATAAATACTTAGAAGTGGAATTGCTGGATTACCTGATATTTATACTTTTAACTTGTTGAGGAACTTCTCTACTGTTTTCCACAGTGGCTGTACCAGTTTACATTCCCACCAGCAGAGCACAGGGCTCCCTTTTCTCCACATTCTTAGCAACACTTTTATTTCTCGTCTTTTTGATAATATCCATTCTGACAGGTTCAAGATGATATCTCATTGTGGTTTTGATTTGTATTTCCCTGATAATTAGTGATGTTGAGCATCTTTTCATGTGTCTGTTGGCCATCTACATGTCTCCTTCAGTATGTCTCTTCAGGTCCTTTGCCCATTTTTAAATTAGATTGTTTTTCTGATACTGAGTTGTGTGAGTTCTTTATATGTTTCAGATATCAATCCCTTATTGGTTATGTTATTTTCAAGTATTGCCTCTCACTCAGTAGGTTGCCTTTTCATTTTGTTGATGGTTCCCCTCGCTATGCAAAACCTTTTTCATTTGATACAGTCCAATTTATTTATTTTTATTTTTATTTATTTATTTTTTTTATTGTTACTAAAAATTTTTTTCCAGTGTTCCAAGATTCATTCCCCGTTCCCCACACCCAGTGCTCCACGCTTTAGGTGTCCCCAGTACCCACCACCAGGCTCTCCCATCCCTCCACCCCCCTCCCTCCAAGACCCTCAGTTTGTTTTTGTGTCCAAAGTCTCTGTTGTTTCGTTTCCCTCCCTAGATTACCCTAGTTCCCATTTACTTTCCT
>PITA01034464.1:0-11587 GCA_004023965.1 Spilogale gracilis | reverse complement strand
GTGTTCCGAGGTGAGTTTCTCAGGTTCTTTGGTCTCCTCCTTTTGTGGGGTTTTTATGCCCTGGATCCCCACATTTGGACCAATGGTCATAACTTTCTTGCTCTTATTTACATTTTTTTCTGTAAATTTTGGATTTGATGAAGAGGAAGTTTTTTTTCCTGTTGTATACATATTTAGGAGATAATTGCTTAATGTGTTTCTTAATTCAGAAATATAGTTAGAAACATTTTCAATTGAAGGAAGATATTCATATCATTCATTCTTTGCACCAGAATAATCTGATCATGTGATAATTCTTATTATTTTGGGTTGTGTTTGTAGGGTCTAAGCAGTGTTATCTTTCTGGCTTTGTTACTTTGGCTGCTTGTACATTTGGTATATTCCTATCTTGGGATGTATTATGTTGTATTTTCAGGGAAACAATTGAGTCTCTGCCTGAGCCGAAGTCTGGTTCCTTACTAAGCCTTATTTTAGACTCCCATAGGCATTTGTTTCTGCTAGCGCAGTACTGCACCTCTGTGTTCTAGTTCTGTCAAATACCCTGTATAGGGAATGTCTAGTATCATCGCTTCCATATAGCAAGGTTTAGTCAGTCAATGTATAGATTCAGCAGCAGTACAGAGGAACTAAGCAGCCATCAGTTAGTGTATTTCGCGTGTGACCAGGAATCTTGATTTACTCTGAATGGATTTTTTTCCCTGACTATGTGACGTTTCTTATAGTTAGAGGCGTAGTTGGCAAAAAAAAGAATGATTTGGTGACTTTAGACCTAACCTTCTTAATCAGCAGAGTATGTGTCCTCATGTTATTGACAACACATCTACAGTTTAATATTTGGGGTTTTTTTATTTTGTTCTTGTTTGATTACAGTTTACATGGTAATTGGATTAGTTAAGATGATGGATGATTTATCTTTTGGATTTAACCTGTTTAAATATTTTTAAGTATACCATTCATTTAAAAAGTGTGCCAATTATTAATTTCCGACTTGATATATTATCACAAAATGAGCACATCTGTGTTAATATAATATTAACATAATATAAGATTAACATAAGTATAATACAAGATATAGAAATTAAATTCATTGTCTCCAAGTTATACTTTTCCAGTTGTCCTCAAAGGTTCCTGATCACTCTGTTGATTTGTAACCTCTAGGTTAATCTGGCTTTTTAAAACCTCATATAAATGAAAGAATATTGAATTGGCTCTATTTATGCAGTGATTGAGAGATCACCTGTTTAAAATTTTTTTTGTTTTTTCATTGTAATTGCTGTTTAATTCTTTCTCTGAATGAGTTGGACACAGTTTATTTTTTGAAGTTTGAGACCATTAAAATAGTGCTTCTATGAATGTTGTTTTACAGGTTGTTTAGTTAGCAAACATTTTTTTGGACATAAGTCTAGTAGATTGCTCAAAGAATTGCCTGGTCAAAAATATCTCATTTCTATTTCACATGCAGGTCAACCATTGGAGTTTTCTGTTAATTTTTCTTATTTCCCTTTATGAATGAGACAAGTTGAAGGCAGATACTTTCTCTAAGAGAACACAGTTCTCATATTTTCAACTTTTACCACAAAACGCATTGAATCCATTATGATTATTTTTAATAGAAAATAGTTTCTTTTCCTTTTCTTCTTCCTGTGATAATCTGTTATTTTGTCTGTTTTGTTTAATTTTGTGTTCCTGACTCAACATATACTCTACTTCAAATTTAGAAATTATAAGCCTACATGTTTTCTTTTTTTAATTTATTTTAAATTCAATTAGCCAAGGTATAGTATGTCATTATATTTTTTAATTTAATTTTTTCAGTGTTCCAAGATTCATTGACTATGCTCCTTGCAATATGTGCCCTCAATACTCACCACCAGTCTTACCCATTTCCCCACGCCCTCCCCTCCAAGACCCTCAGTTTGTTTTTGAATCCAAAGTCTCTCATGTTTCATCTCCCTTCCCAATTTAGCCCACTTTCCATTTCCTTTCCTTCTCCTACTATCCTCCATATTACTCCTTATGTTTCATAAGTAAATGAAACTATATGATACTTGAATTTCTCTGCTTGGCTCATTTCACTCAGTATAATCCCCTCCAATCCAGTCCATGTTGTTTAATGATTAATTATTTGAGTATATCACCCATTGCTCATCATATCATGTGCCCTCTTTAATGCTCATCACCCAGTTACCCCATGCCCCTATCTGCCACTCTTTCCACAACCCTGTTTGTTTCCCAAAGCCAAGAGTCTCATGTGATTAGTCTCCCTCTCTGATTTCTTCCCATTCCGTTTCATGTTAACTGAAATATAAGCCTGCCTGTTTTCATTCTTCCTCCCAAAGTCCACATACTGTAGAGAAAGGATAACAGTATATGAAAACAATAGTTATCCATAGGTCATTGACTATAAAATCCTCCCCCCTATCTTTTTGGTGTCATTATAGGTAAGCAAGTGTCGAGGTTAACCTTACTAGATAAGGTGTTTTCTAGCAATGTAATGTTTTGTGATGACCTACAGAACATGTACTTAAGGTTCTAGAACTGGCCTGGTAGACTCCTGAGAATGGAGTCAAAAGGCTCAGAGAAATTATATGGTAGAATGGGTTTATTTCTTATCAGAGAGCCTGCAAACTGATCATATTCCCTGGGAAGTCCCAAAGAACATTCCTTCACAAAAGCAGTAAAGCATGTGCATCATTTAAAAGGACAGTGGTGGTGGTAGTCCTCTGTGGCCAGGGTTGATGGTATAATATGATGATAGAGAACTGGGAAATGGGGGATGGCAGGACAGCAGAGTCAAGGTAGATATAATTTCCAAAATAGGAAAAACTGTCAACCAGTGGACCTTGACTCATATACATCTGACCAATAGACTATAGCTTCCTTAAGGGTGAGGTAATTGTGCATCCCAACAAATTTATTACCATGGTACTGCCATGAACATTGGAAAAGATTCAAGAACAGTGAATCAGAGGCTGATGTCAGCCACTTAAATATAAAAAATTATGACCTCCCATTCAGTTTCCTGACCTGAGTCAGTTCTCAGACCTAGAACCCTTCAAATAAAGAAGATGTTTAGCCTTCTTGAGAAAAATCCTGCAGCAATGAAGTGTGTGTGTAGGTGTAGCATATTTCCCCCCAATCCTTCCACAGAGGATTTACAATTGTATGCCAGAGTAACTGTACGCTAGGGAAAGGTGAAAACCCCGACATTTCTAAAGGTGTTGGATGCAGAACTTGTACTGACAGATACCAGAGTCCTTCTGTTAGAGTGCATGTGTATAGAGGCCAGGTAATAAATCGAGTCCTGGTTCATGTCCATCTCATGTGGGTCTAATTGGTATTAAGGTCTTTATACTCATTTCCCTGCTACTTATATAAGTACTGAGTGGTAAAGTCCTTCCATTGTGTGTCAGTTGGGTCCTCTGGGAATCAGACACTGAAATCGTGTTAAGAATGTAAGATGTTGGGGCGCCTAGTGGCTCAGTTGGTTAAGCGACTGCCTTCAGCTCAAGTCATGATCCTGGAGTCCCAGAATTGAGCCCCGCATCGGACTCCCTGCTCAGTGGGAAGCCTGCTTCTCCCTCTCTCACTCCCCCTGCTTGTGTTCCCTCTCTAGCTATGTTTCTCTATATCAAATAAATAAATAAAATCTTTTAAAAAAAAGAATGTAAGATGTTTACTGGGAAATAATGCCAATGAAAGATTTAAAAAAGGGAAAAAAGGAAATATGAATAAGGCAACAAAAACCTACAGACTACAGTATAGGTATGACGTCTTTCCCCAAAAGAAGTATGTAATGGGCATTGAAATGCTATTGGAATAGCATTAGTCAAGGAGGATATAAGCCTGCCATGCAGGTCTGACAAAATATTGGTCAATCCAGTGGAGATATTCAGAGAAAAAATGGCCATTAATAAGTTCTCATGTACTAGGCCCTAGTACATTCATGGTTTGCAGTTACGAGCCAGGGGTTTACAAGAAGAACATGACCTTGGCTCTAAAGCTGATGCAGATCCTAAAGTTGCTAATAGTTAGAACCTATCAGTTACCTTCACTCTTTGCAGTGGAAGTGCATCTCTAGACATGTGAAGTGAGAGCCATAATAGAAGCAAAGGTCAAATAAGAGCCCCTAAAAATTCCTCTCCTCCTGACCAATATATTAACCAGAAGCAATATCAATCCATGCAGAACAGCAGAGTTTAGTGTTCCCTCAAAGTCTTAAAGAATGCAGAGGTGGTGGTTCCCAACACAACCTCATTTGATTGCTAAACTGGCCTCTGCAAAAACCTAGTTGATCATGTTATATAATTATGAAATATCTTAAACTTAAATCAATTGATAGACCCATTAGAAGCTATTTTTGGTATAATATTTCAGTACCTTCTGAGTTTAAAGGCTGTGGAAATAAATACCCCAGTGAGCATAACCATGAGCCATGTTGTAGAAAAAGTGGCCTGTTCCATCCTAAAGCAACAGACTACACATTCTTTTCAAGTGCATATGCAACATTCTTCAAAATAGATCACATACTGGCTCACAAAACAAGTCTCAACCAGTACCAAAAGATTGGGATTATTCCCGGCATGTTTTCAGACCATAGTGCTTTGAAACCTGAACTGAGTCGGGGGAGGGGAGGATTTGGAAGGAACTCAAATACTTGAAGGTTAAAGAGCATCCTAGTAAAAAATGAATGAGTCAGCCAGGAAATTAAAGAACTTAAAAAAATCATGGAAGTGATGAAAATGAAAACACAACAGTTCTGAACCTTTGGGGTGCAGCAAAGGTGGTCCTAAGAGGAAAGTATACAGCAATACAGGCCTTTCTTAAGAAACAAGACAAGTTTCAAATACCAAAAATTCCAAGATAACCTTACACCTGAAGGAGCTAAAAGAAGAACAGCAAGTAAAGCCTAAACATACCGCAAGAAGAGAAATAATAAAGATTAGAGAAGAAATGAATGAAATAGAAAACAAAAGAACAGTAGAACAGAACAATGAAAGTAGGAGCTGATTCTTTGAAAGAATGAATCTTGGAACACTGAAAAATAAAAATAAATTTAAAGTAAAAAAAAAAAAAAGAATTAATAAGATGGATAAACCCCTAGCTAGACTTACTGAAAAGATAAGAGACTCAATAAAATCACAAAAAAATCAAATCAAAACTACATTGAGATACCACCTTACACCAGTTAGAATGGCAAAGGTTAACAAGACAGGAAACAACAAATGTTGGAGAGGATGTGGAGAAAGGGAAACCCTCTTACACTGTTGGTGGGAATGCAAGTTGGTGCGACCACTTTGGAAAACAGTGCAGAGATACCTCAAAAAATTAAAAATAGTGCTACCCTGTGACCCTGCAATTGCACTTCTGGGTATTTACCCCAAAAATACAGATGTAGTGAAAAGAAGGGCCATATGTACCCCCATGTTCATAGCAGAAATATCCACAATCACCAAACTGCAGAAATAGTCAAGATGCCCTTCAACAGACAAATAAATAAAAAAGATGTGGTCCCTATATACAATGGAATATCACTCAACCATCAGAAAGGATGAATACCCAACTTTTGTATCAACATGGATGGGACTGGAGGAGATTATGCTGAGTGAATTAAGTTGAGCAGAGAAAGTCAGTTATTATATGGTTTCACTTGTAGAACATAAGGAATAACATGGAGGACATTAGGAAAAGGAAAGTGAATTGGGGGAATCAGAGGGGGAGACAAAGCATGAGAGACTAGACTGTGGACTCTGAAAAACAAACAGAGTTTTAAGGGGGAGGGAGGTGGAGGATGGGTGAGCTTGGTGGTGGGTATTAAAGAGAGCACATATTACATGGAGCACTGGGTGTGGTACATAAACAATGAATTTTGGAACACTGAAAATATAAATTAAAAAAAATGAAAGAGGAGAGATCACAACCAACATCCAAGACATACAATTACAAGAACATACTATGAGCAGCTATATTCCAACAAATTAGACAATCTAGAAGAAATGGATGAATTCCTAGAGACATATAAACTACCAAAACCAAAATAGGAAGAAATAGAAAACCTGAGCCGACCCATAACCAGCAAGGAAATTGAAGAAGTAATCAAAAAAATTCCAACAAAGAAGAGTCCAAGACCAGATGGCCTCTCAGAGAAATTCTACCAAATACTTAAAGAAGAATTAGTACCTATTCTTCTGAAGCTGTTTCAAAAAAATAAAAATGGAAGGAAAACTTCCAAGCTCATATGAGGCCAGCATTAACTTGAACCCCAAACCAGACAATTAGAGACCAATATCCTTGATGAACATGGAAGCCAAAACTCTCATCAAGATACTAGCTAATATGGGGCGCCTGAGTGGCTCAGTTGGTTAAGCGACTGCTTTCAGCTCAGGTCATGATCCTGGAGACCCGGGATCGAGCCCCACATTGGGCTCCTTGCTAAGCGGGAAGCCTGCTTCTCCTCCTCTCAGTCCTTCTGCTTGTGTTCCCTCTCTAGCTGTGTTTCACTCTGTCAAATAAATAAAATATTTTTAAAAAAAAAGATACTAGCTAATAGGATCCAACAATACATTAAAAGGATTATTCACCATGAGCAATTGGGATTTATTTCTGGGCTGCAAGGGTGGTTCAACATATGCAAATCAATCAACATGATATATCAGATTAATAAAGGAGAGGAATCATGTGATCTTGTCAATTGAATCAGAAAAGGCATTTGGTAAAACATAGCATCCTTTCTTGATTAAAAGTCTCCACGGTGTAGGGATGGAGGGAACATCATAAAAGCCATATACAAAAATGTCATGTCTTGCCAATGTCATAAAAGCCATATACAAAAAGCCCACGATGAATATCATTTTCAGTGGGGAAAAACTGAGAGCTTTCCCCCTAAGGTCAGGATGACAGCAGGGATGCCCACTCTTACCACTGTTGCTCAACATAGTACTAGAAGTCCTAGCCTCAGCAATCAGACAACAAAAAATAAAATGTATGCCACTTGGCAAAGAAAAGGTCAAACACTCACTCTTCTCAGATGACATGATACTTTATGGGGAAAACCCAAATTCTCTTCCCCAAATTACTAGAACTCCTACAGGCATTCAGCAACATGGCAGGATATAAAATCAATGCACAGAAATCAGTTGCATTTCTATACACTAACAATGAGACTGAAGAAAGAGAAATTAAGGAATTAGTTCCACTTACAATTGCACCAAAAACCATAAGATACTTAGGAATAAACCTAACCAAAGAGGTAAAGGATCTGTACTCTGAAAACTACAGAACACTTATGAAAGAAATTGAGCAATACACAAAGAAATGGGGAAAATAGTCCTTGCTCATAGACTGGGAGAACAAATATAGTTAAAATGTTTATGATATCCAGAGCAATCTACACATTCAGTGCAGTCCTATCAAAATAACATCAATATTTTTCACAGGGATAGAACAAATAATCCTAAAATTTGTACGGAGCCAGAAAAGACCCCACATAGCTAAGAATGTTGGAAAAGGAAAAACAAAGTTGGTGGCATCACAATTCTGGACTTCAAGCTCTACTACAAAGCTGTAATCATCAAGACCTAAGCATCACAATTGAATGTAATCATCACGATCTAACGTTGAAACTGTCACCTGGTCATTTTAGATTCCTCATGTCAGTAGACCAACAGGTAGAGGAAAGAGTCACTGTTTGGTAATGGATAATTATCATGGAGAGGTAGAGTGCAAAGAGAAAGGTATCTGGAACTCAGGAGATTTCACTGAAATATCTATATGGTTCTCTTCATCCCTGTATCAGTAATCAGACTTCTAGACCCATTAAGCAGGATTATCTGGGTTACACCACTGGGATATTATCCAAAACAATAGAAGCATTGGCTAAGGTAAAGAAAATATAGGACTGGTAGCAAAAGATGGAAAGTACCACTACTAATTGCACACTAATACAATGGCAGTAGCTTCAGCATGTTCCGTTAGAATCCCTGTTATAAATCCCCTTATTTTCCTCTGTCCCTTTCTTCCTCTCCATTCCTCTTTTTAAAATTTCCTTCCTTCTTCCTTCCATTCATCAATCCATCCATTCTATGATTTACTCTCTGTAGTTCTTTTTCTCCTTCTTCCTCCTTCTTTTCCTTATTCATCTTTTTCTAGAAATTGTGAATTTTTCACCACCTTGAAGAAACAGAGATTGGTCTGAGAGGAGCAAAGGGTAGATTATAGATGTTGTATTCAATACCTCACTTCCATGGACTGAATATTTGTATCCTTTCAAATTCATGTGCTGAAGCCTTAATCCCAAATGAGATGGCATTTAGAGGTGGTATCTTTGAGAGCTATTTACATTTGGATGAGGGTGTGAGGATGATGTCCTCATAATAAGATTGATACTCTTATGAGAGACCAAAGCTCTCTCACTCTCTGCTATTTGAAGATACAGCCATAAAGTAGCCATCAGCAAACCAGAAAGAGGGTCCAAGGAGACAATCTGCCAAATACCTTGATCTTTGACTCCCCAGCCTCCAGAACTGTGACATATAAATTTTGTTGTGTGAACCACCAGTCTGTGGAAGTTCATTATAGCACCCCAAACTGACTGACACAACCATTCACATATCTTTGATCTCAGTGTACTCAGACCAACTTCCAACTGCCACATGTACATCTCTGTCTAAGGGTTCTCTTCATGCAACAGCAGAAAGTCATTTAGTCTGTGCATGCCATACGGAGAATAAGAGAACCAATGATTCTGGAGAGTTTTCCCTAAAGATTCCAGCTCAATTTCATCAAGTAGGATAATTCTAAAGTATATTTTACACCATTTCTGATAATTTTCTTTGAGGTTTAAGCTTCAGTTGCAAACAGTGATACTGGATTCATATACATCCTTATCCACCCAATTTCTTCAATTCTCTGCCTGTGTGCTATGCACATCCTAAACAATGTCCACTTGATTCTTAGACTTTTTCTCTTAGGAGACAAACTGACTTTAATTTGTCTTGGTCTTAATTTCTTCTTTTCTAAAATGGGAATATTTATACTTCCTTGAAAATTTCTTGAAAATTAAAGATAATGTACATGAAGCATTTGGTAAATACCTAGCAAGTAGGAGGCAACCCAGGCCATGTCCATTCATCATCTTGACATGCAAACACTCAGATCTTAAGGACCAGCAGGAGGTATGGTGGGTGTTGTTAGTCTGTCCAGAGCCTCCCAGATAGCTCTTCTTCCATGTTAGCATGTACCCTGGATAGGAACCTTCCTAGCTCATCAGAGGTCCGTCCACTGATCCCAGGAGATAACTCAGGGCCTAAGTATGATTTTCCTCTCAGAGCCCAAATCCAGCATCACATCTCTGAGTGCTGAGGTAGCATTGTTAATTTGTTTGGGACCAGAAGCACCAGCTTATCTATCACAACTCCTATGAATACCCACATCTTTTCTCTTTCTTCTTCCTTACATTCTTCTCAAACCCCCCCACCACTGGAACATGCTCTTGATTTATCTCAAATCCTTCATAGTTTCCTCAGAAAATAGAGGAGGTTGTTTGGTTTCTTGGATGGTTCATAGGCCATGTGTTACTCAAAGTCATACATGCCCATTGCACAGTCTCTGAGTCTTCAACTTTGTTTGAACTTAAATTTCTTAATAGTATTTTTGTCAAGATGAGAAATTTCCATAACTTTAGGGGAATACAATATATGGTCCAGTCTTTATTACAGGAAATTGTTTTCTCACTATGTTGAGATAAATTTAATAGAAGGAGGTTATTCAGAATTGGATTTGAACAATACAGAGATAGTTTAGATGAGAGCCTGTCTTCTGAGGACAAAATGGTTGCTAACAATATTTCATAGGGATAAATGTCATGTGTGGCTGAACAAGTGGAAACAGGAAAGAGTACCAGGTTTTTTGAGAGCTCCAAAGTGCATGCAGTCCCACCTGCCCTCAAATGTATCTGATCTGCTGCTTGCTGAGATGTGAAAAACTTATTTTTTAATGTCTAATTTTTTTTATTATTGTTACTTAAATTTTTTTTCCAGTGTTCCAAGATTCATTCCCCATTCCCCACACCCAGTGCTCCATGCATTAGGTGTCCCCAGTACCCACCACCAGGCTCTCCCATCCCTCTACCCCCCTCCCTCCAAGTCCCTCAGTTTGTTTCTGTGTCCAAAGTCTCTGTTGTTTCATTTCCCTCCCTGGATCACCCTAGTTCCCATTTACTTTCCTTCTCCCACTGTCCTCCAAGTTACTCCTCATGCACCGCAAGTAAGTGAAACCATGTGATACTTGACTTTCTCTTCTTGGCTTATTTCACTCAGCATAATCTCTTCCAATCCAATCCATGTTGCTACAAAACTTGGATATTCATCCTTTCTGATGGAGGCATAGTATTCAATTGTATATATGTACCACATCTTTATCCATTCATCTGTTGATGGGCACCTTGGCTCTTTCCACAGTTTGGCGATTGCGATCATTGCTGCGATGAACATTGGTGTACATATGGCCCTTCTTTTCACTACATCTGTATCTTTGGGGTAAATGCCCAGTAGTGCAATTGCAGGGTCATAGGGTAGCTCTATCTTTAAGTTTTTAAGGAATCTCCACACTGTTTTTCAAAGCAGCTGTACCAGTTTACATTCCCACCAACAATGTAAGAGGGTTCCCCTTTTTCCGCAGCCTCTCCAACACTTGTTGTTTCCTGTCTTGTTAATTTTGGCCATTCTGACTGGTGTAAGGTGGTACCCTGGGAGTCTTCAACTTTGTTTGAACTTAAATTTCTTAATAGTATTTTTGTCAGGATGAGAAATTTCCATAACTTTAGGGGAATACAATATATGGTCCAGTCTTTATTACAGGAAATTGTTTTCTCACTATGTTGAGATAAATTTAATAGAAGGAGGTTATTCAGAATTGGTGTGGTTTTGATTTGAATTTCCCTGATAGCTAGTGATGCTGAACATTTTTTCATGTGTCTGTTGGCCATTTGTATATCTTCTACGGAGAAGTGCCTCTTCATGTCTCTTGCCCATTTTTTGATGTGTTCATTTCTTTTTGGGTTTTGAGTTTGAGTAGTTCTTTATAGATCTTGGATACCAGCCCTTTGTCTGTAGTGTCATTTGCAAATATCTTCTCCCATTCTGTGGGTTGCCTCTTTGTTTTGTTGATTGTTTCCTTTGCTGTACTGAAGCTTTTTATTTTGATGAAGTCCCAGAAGCTCATTTTCGCTTTTGTCTCCTTTGCCTTTGAAGACATGTCTTGAAAGAAGTTGCTGTGGCCGATGTCAAAGAGGTTACTGCCTATGTTCTCTTCCAGGATTTTGATGGATTCCTGCCTCACGTTGAGGTCTTTCATCCATTTCGAGTTTGCCTTTGTGTGTGGTGTAAGAGAATGGTCTACTTTCATTCTTCTATATGTAGCTGTCCAATGTTCCCAGCACCATTTATTGAAGAGACTGTCTTTTTCTCACTGGGTATTTTTTCCTGCTTTGTCCAAGATGATTTGACCATAGATTTGTGGGTCCATATGTGGGATCTCCACTCTGTTCCATTGGTCTATTTCTCTGTTTTTGTGCCAGTACCATGCTGTC
>PITA01034463.1:0-11590 GCA_004023965.1 Spilogale gracilis | reverse complement strand
ATAGCTAGAGAGGGAACACAAACAGGGAAAGTGAGAGAGGGAGAAGCAGGCTTCCTGTCAAGCAGGGAGCCCGATGCGGGGCTCAATCCTGGGACTCCAGGATCCTGACCTGAGCCGAAGGCAGTCGATTAACCAACTGAGCCACCCAGGCACCCCTATTTATTTAATTTTTAAATATAAAGTATAGAGAGAAGTATTTAGTTCCTCTTCCTCTCTGAGGGTAGTCTGGCCACTAGACCTCTTTAAGTTGTTGGAATAGTGCTTTCGAGGTCCTTTCTTAGGAATGAAATAGCCCAATAAATATCTTCCTTCTTTCTCCCTCTCCATCATTCATTAAACCAGTGGTTCTTAGCAGAATAATAGTGTCCCCAAAGATTGTTCTGTAAACTTTTGGGTTGTTTTTGTTGTCAAATTGTCAAGGGGGTGGTAGTGGAAGCTCATGGACTCAGCAGGCAGGAGCTGGGAGGTTAGATGTCCTACAACATGTGGCACCATCCTTCACAGTGAAGAATTGTCCCATGTACTACACTGCATTTGAATGCTACCCTCAAATACATGCAATCGAAAAGTTATCTATAATACTCTGAGACTGGATCTCAGTTCCACTTTACCTATAACCACAAAGGAATTTTTCCACGATTTTTAGCATACATTGAATTTACTACAAATAGAGTTACTGTGGTGTCACATAGGGTATCTGTCTGATCAGTTGAGGGACCCCAATGTGGGGCCATGATTAGGTGGAAAACAATGGTGGGAGGCAAAAGAATTCACTTGAGGCAAAACAAAGGAGACAGAAGTTTATTAAATACACCACAAGGAAGTGGAGGACCCGTCAACAAAGAAGAAGTTGTATGTAAGGAGGCAGTGGGTGGGGAAGGTGTTTTTAAAGGGAGAAGAGGAGGTATGGTCATGTATGGAATTGTCCCTTTTTTGGTAACTGTTCCCATTGATCATTTAGGCCTACGGATATTTTGATGTGGGAGACCTTTTAGGCCTGTCTCTGTGCAGCCAGGTAGCTGTGGGCCCATTGCTTAAGCCTGTTTGCCTAAAAGCAGCCTCCATAGTTACTGAGTAAATTGAGGCAACACGGAAATCTGTTTTGTTCGGATCTTTCCATTTGAGAAAACTATTAGTTAGCATTACCACTCACAACACAGCTGTACTGTTTGCTTTTTGGCTGTTGTCTGCACCAGGCTACTCCTAAATGCAAGAATGTGATGATTTCTTCATTGTGTCTTCTGATTCGGGGCAATGCCTCCCAAACTATAATGTGAAGCTGCTGTTATAGTCTGTCCAAGCAGTTATGTTGTGAAGCTGTATTATTTTATTTATTTTTTTAAAGGATTTATTTATTTTAGAGAGAGATCATGTATGTGCAGCCTGGGGTGGGGATGGTAGGGGATGAGGCAGAGAGAGAGAGAGAATCTCAAGCAGACTCACTGCTGAGCACAGAGCCTGATCCCACAACTGTGAGATCTGATCTGATTTGAAATCAAGAGTTGAATGCTCAACCAACTGAGCCATCCAGGTGCCCCAAAGCAGTGTTATTTTATTATAATTTTTACATCTCCTACTTACTATAGTTGGGGCTTTATACAAATTATTTTGAAATAATGTAGAAAGGTAGGTTATATTATGGCTTTTATTTTAACATAGTATGACGGAACTATAAATATTTGTTATTAAAGTGAGGATTGGGTCCGATGAGATTGAGCCCCACAGGTTTAGGTTGGTGGGGAGAGTCAAAACAGCACTGTCCAGTTAGGAGTCATTGAATATGTGAAAACATTTTAACAGTGGAGTTTACCTAATAATTGACACTTTAGGTAGTGCTTGCTTCATATGCTGGGAACCCTTCTTTCCAAATGCTTTATCTAAATCAAGTTCTTCAGTGCTTATTACAGCTCCAGGAGGTCAGTGAGAGCTATCACTCTCCCCTTTTCATAAATGAAAAAACAAGGGACCCAGATATGAAATAATTTACCCAAGGTCACATAACTAATAAGTGCCAGAGCTGGGATACAAACCCTGGCAATGAGGCTATGAAATCTATTCTCTTAACCACTGCTTTTGATTGCTCTTCTTTTGAAGCACAGTTCACTGAGCACAAAGGAGGGAAAATCAAACATATTGGCAGAAAATATGCAGGTGTTAGATTTAAAGGAAAAATGGATATGTAATTTTGCCTTTTAGAGGCTAGTTGTACTGAGTTGCATGCGGTAGGGTGGGAAGTAAACCTTCAAAGTGCATATGAGTACCCTGAAGGAGCTCAAAAAATATTTGTTGAGTGAATGAAGTACTTTATAGGATTGGCTGCAGTGGAGAATAAAATTATGGAAGAGTCTCAAAGTTAATAGAGTGAGACAGAACTTGAGCATTTATACTACAAAGGACTGTACCAGGTGCCTTTCGTAGAAGTGTAGCACACCAGAAGCATGTCTGGTGTTTCCACCATAAGTATCTTTGTTTCTGCTGTTTCACAGTATAACTAATTGGTATAAGGCAATTTTACTATAAAAGATAAAATCATGTAAAATAAAAGAGGGACATTCATTAAAGAAGACTATTAAATAACATGAAAAATGAGTAACAAAATTAAAAAGGCTTTATTGAGAAATAAAAAATTGAATACATTTAAAATGTGTGTAGATTCATGGCAGTACTGTGCAAATAACTGTTTTTAATTTGTGGACTGTATCAAAGCACTTGTCTTCAAGGTTTTTGTTCATAATATTATACTTTCTTTACAAAATATTTTATTTATTTATGAAAAAGAGCACGTGCATGAGTGGAGGGAGGGGGAGAGGGAGGGAGAGACGTAGACTCCCCACGGAGCAGGGAGCCTGGCCTAGGCTGAATTCCAAGACTCTAGGATTATGACCTGAGCCAAAGGTGGACACTTAACCAATGGAACTAGCCACCCTCCCCCTTTTTCTTTTGCTTGTTGGTTTATTTCCTTGTTTGCATCACCCTTGTCTTTTTTTTTTAAACTAAAACTTTTTCCTTCATTAAGAGTGGTATCAGTTTCCAAAATACTAAGATGTATATTTGTTACTGAACTTTGTATTGTTTTGTGAAAGCCTTCTGTGCTGGTCTGTGTTCTTGGTGTATCGGCATATCAAATGTCCTTTGATAAATGTTCAAAAGTTTTATGTGAATTGTGGGTTCAAAACTCTGCATCACTGTATATAGACTATTATGAGGGCTAAGAGTTATATAATATAAAAATGAGACTATTGCTTCATTGGAGAAATGAAACCAAACTGCCAACCAGTTGTTGAAACCAACAGACTGTCCAACCAATCTGTCAACCAGTTATTTATTTTTTTAATGGCCAAATTGTCTTACAGCCAGTTAGTTATGCAGAGAAAATGTTTGCATGAAAATCTTGTAGTGAAAATGCTTTTGGCAAAGAAGCTTACTTCAAAACTAGTAGAAACAATAAGAGGAATTCTGTGTGGGTATTGCTTAATTTGCTTACCCAGGACCACAGATTTTTTAACTACAGATGTTAATTAGGATACATCTGGTTCAAATATCCATCTTGACACTATCTGACTGGGGCTAGAGTAGAAGAGGGCTTTTTCTTAACATAACTTTTTAAGTAAATTGACATAACTCACATTATAAATATATCATATTAAAGATTTAACTTAAATATGGAAACATTTACTCTAGTCTCTCCTGAACAAAGAGTTGGTAGAACTGTTATATAGGAACAACTCCAGGAATCATCTTTGTTCTGGTCTTATTGGGTGTCTTCTCTGGTTTGCCCCTGGATCCTCTGCAGTGTCCTTCACAAATTTGGGTCACATGCCGGTCCTATCTGAATGACCATTTCCCTTTGCCTGCTTCTGTCTACACCTGGCTGATGTTTCAAAGTTCAGACTTTAATTACACAATTTTATCAATGGGATTGCTATAGCTCTAGCTATTACATAGATTGGCATAAAGGAAGAACTTCAGAAGGTTTATAGCCTTCATTTTTCTTGTGTTCTCTATGTAATGCATTCCTAGGTCAGCAAATCTGCTTAATAACTAGGTCAGCTCTCGTTGCAGTATGATACAGTACAAATAGAAGATTTTGACATTTGGTAATGTCATTAGGTTTCCATTTCTAAGCCACAGAATAAGAAAGGAACGAAGCAGGTGATTATTCTCAATTCCTCCAAAGATGGTATATTAACAAATAACCTTTTAGATACAAAAGAGAGACATCAATGTATTACATACATTAAATGACTGAGGAGGATGTTAGGGTTTAAGTGTTTGTTAAGAGCAGCTCTAGAAGTCCACCCTTGGCCAAGATTTTCACTGAGCTCCTCACTAACCAGCCATATTAGATGTTACTCCCTAGTTATTATGGAGTTAGTTTTAGAACTGATCATTGGTCAGTTTGAACATCACTCCATCTCCCAGTCTTCTTATGGCTGACATGGACTTGTTTATTAGTACTATATCTACCAAGTCAACTACTTTGATGTCATTTTTAGTTAACTTCCTACTTCTCACGGTTGGTTTTTTTAAAATTTTTATTGCCGGTAAACCTTTTTGCTATTTGATCTTAACAATGAGTAGTAGTCTTAGTCTTTGACATGTCTCTGAATGCTCTATAACTATATACTGAAACTTGTGGGGAACTCATGCCAGGTGTGGCTCTGACCTAGGGCTGGTCTTACTAAGAAGAGTCTTCTCCATGCATTCCAAGGCTGTGGTTCTAAGTTACTTCCTATAAGAAAATGACCTCCCAGATTGCTTTTAGAAAATTTTTTTCTTTCTGGTCTTTATAAATCCCTTTTTGTTAGTTTTCCTGTTATATGCATCATACCTTTCATTCTCACAATATTGTGAAGAAAATAACTTTTTATTTTATTTATTTATTTAAAGATTTATTTGCTTATTTTAAATATGTATTTATTTTGAGAGAATGAGCGAAAGTGAGTAGGGAGGGGTGTGGGGGGGGGCAGAGGGAGCAGGAGAGAAGCAGACTTCCCCCGAGCACTGAGCCCAGTGGATGGCTCAGTCCCACAACCCTGAGACCATGACCTGAACCAAAACCAAGAGTTGAATGCTTAACTGACTGAGCCACCCATGTGCCCCACAACTCCTCTTTAAAAGAAGAGAAAACCAAATCTTCACAGTTAAGAAACTTTTAAGTCATTTTTTGTAGATCTCCAAGCTTTCCTATGTTATTTTTCATCTTATCCTGTCAACTCTACCTTTAAAGTGATTATCAGTTTTATCACTTCATTTCTATTCTCACTGTAACTGCCCTAGCGTAGCAGCTCATTAACTCTCTCATCTGGAGGACTTTAAATAGCTTTCTAACTTGGCTTCCCAGCTCTATTTCCTAT
Organism: Spilogale gracilis; assembly: GCA_004023965.1. Taxonomy (NCBI): domain Eukaryota; kingdom Metazoa; phylum Chordata; class Mammalia; order Carnivora; family Mephitidae; genus Spilogale; species Spilogale gracilis. The sequence goes on along the minus strand of PITA01034463.1, from coordinate 6,233 downwards.
CTTCCATGCTTTTTACATTATCTTACTAGAGCTACTTTTTTCATATACAAAATTTGTCATGCCACTTTACTGTTCTGACTCCTTTCCCCCCTAATCCCCCACTGACAGTAGAACAAAGTTTTTAAAACTTGTGTGTGTGAGTCAGGGCCTTCAATCTGTCCAAGTGTAACCTTTCTAGTCTTTCTGGCACATGGTGTCTTCAGGCATTTTCTACCACAGGAGAAGCACACTCCTACTGTTTCTAAAACAAGTCCTCTGACTTGCAGGCTCTGTACTTCCCTAAGGTTTCTCTTGCCTGATAAGCCTTCCCTCCTCTTCTTACATCTCTGCCTATGTAGACTACACCAGTCTTTCAGTATCAACCCAGTACTTTGAGAACCCCCTCTAGAATTTATACTTTTTATGACATTTACTACCATTATTGACCTTTTATTATAGTCATTTGTGTGCTTTCCTATCCCTTCATTCCCTTCATCAGAATGCTGATAGAACCCCAACCCTGTGGTTAAGATGTCTTCTACCTTTAAATATCCTCTAGCACTTAAGAAAGTTCTTTGAATATATCAAGTACAGGCAAAGGTTGGTTGAGTTTAGTGAGTATCTTCTTTATAAATACATGCGGGGCACCTGGGTGGCTCAGTTGGTTAAGCGAGTGCCTTCGGCTCAGATCATGATCCTGGAAACCCAGGATCGAGCCCCACATTGGGTTCCCTGCTCAGCGGGAAGCCTGCTTCTCCCTCTCTCACTCCCCCTGCTTGTGTTCCCTCTCTAGCTATGTTTCTTTCTGTCAAATAAATAAACAAAATCTTTAAAAAAATACACACATGCTTAGAAATGTTTAGAGAAAATCTTTTTACACAGCTGCTTAGTAGTTCTCAGCTGAGGGAAGGAGTCTGTGAAGATGGAAAATACAGTCTTTGAGCTACATTAGTATTTTAATAGGCCTCATGGAAACCTGTAGTGAGGCTAGGAGGCTAATATATCAAATTTTTGTTTGTAATTATGTTAACTCTGTAAGAATAGTATTAATTTCTTAGTTTAGGATTGTTTGGTAGTGAATAACAGAATATACTCAAATTAGTGTATGGAAATGGGGAAATTTAATATGATGATAAAGGGATATCTGGCATAGTAGGAAGTACTGGTAGGTCTCACAAAGGATTGAAACCAAAGAGAGAGAAATTACTGAGAATGAAGATAGCAGTCTTAAGAATACTTACCCTGAGTCCTCAAGTATTTCCTCTGCTTCCTGTTGACATCAGTTTCATTTTCCTCTCTGCAGGCTGGGTACCTAGGCTCTGCTAACATACAGCTGTTACAATGTCTGTATCTATTTTAAAACACTTCAGTGAAGATAGTATGTGTGTGTCTAGCTATATCTATATCTACACATACATATATATATATATAGATAGATGCACACATGCATATGTGCATATATGTGTATACATACATCTCTATATGCATAGTTGATACTTGAGGGGCCAGTAATTGAATTTTGAAGTACACAACCAGACACTCCTCCCAGGAAATTGGCAACATAGACTAGTCAGCATTTGAAAGAACTTAACCAGAAATCCATACTCAAAAGATAGCTCCTACAAGTTGCAAACATATTTACCCCAGCCTATCTCTAGACAGTTTTAAAATTAGCAAAAAGGGCATTAGAAATGACTTTGATTTAGTGAAATGTGTGATGTTCAATATATAGGGATTGACTAGAAATTTTGTTTATGCAACTCTATAGCAAGTATAAGATTATATTTCTGCAGGGGCATTTCTTGTCTTAGGACTTAGTTTGGTTTTGTTCCTGGGTTTTGTTGTCCAAATGTGGTGAGAAGTATAGCTCAGTCCTGAGGCTAAAATAGTGTTGTCTCTACCTTCAGTGAAAGAACATAATAGTTATAAATGATTAATTATTTTACGCTAGTTTGCAACGAGGGCATGTCATCATCATGCCAAAACTGGATCCTATCTCAGCTTTTAGGTGTACAGAAATATTTAGGCTAGGCCTTTAGATTCCAGAGTATTGGAATCTCTCAATTTTCTTTTCGGGTTTCTCTGGAGAGAGAATTGACTCACTCATTTTGGGTAAGATCCTGTCCCAATCTACAGTGACCAAGGAAGTCTATGGGTTACGTAGTAATCAACAGTTCTAAGGAAATGTCTCACCAGAAGCTGTGAGTATGTACTCTGAAAAAGAGGTCCAATCTGGGTTGTAGGTAAAGAGTAGATTTCATAGAAAGGGGTATTAACAATGCAAGCTCTTTGAGACCTCATGTGATCAAATTCAAAGCTATATTTCTTCAATTCAGAAGAAGATATAAAATTCTATTTTTAAAAGCTATAGTTATTATTTGTCAATAAAGAAGTTGATCCTTTCCTTTAAAAAGAAAGTAACATTCCAAAAGGTGAAGAGTGGAGTCTCCTCACGGTGCTGGATAGTACTACAGCTGTACAAAGCCAGAGGGAAGCTTAGGTGGTGACTTTCTTTAAACTGGATTACACTGAGTGCTTCATTCCCTTCATGGCCTGCACTTCTTCCCAGTCCAGTTTGATGTCTGGAACCTCATCTTCTGGCTCTGGATCCTTTCTTAAGGCTCCTTGGGGAGGTCTCCATGATGAGGGGAGGGCCACATTCCTTCTGGAATTCTGCAACATGGAGACTGTTTTATCAGCCAGTTGTTGATGGGTTTCCTAGTGGGAGAACCCGGGGAAGAGGCCCCGTGTCAGCTTGAGTATGTTGAGGGACCCAGAGTTCTTGGCATTCATGCCTTTGATGCCAATGAGCGGGCAGATGGTGATGATGGTGTGATGGCAGCGGAGGCCGTAGCCTCTGGGTGGTTTCTTCATCTTGATATGGGTCCTTTTAAATCTTAAAGAAATGTTGTGGAATATCATATGGTCTTCTTATCATTCTACATATGCAAATAGAGAACTGCTCTGTTCTTCACTTTTCTTAAAGCATCCATCTGATCAGGGGCTTTCCCAATGGCTAAACCTGCAGCTCCTCTGCTGTTGCCCACAGCGACCAGGGCATGGACTGATTTCTTTCTTCCCTCTTTTGCTGTCATGTTGAAAACATTTCTTACCTCAAGTATCCTGGTATCTAAAGCAGCATATGTTTCTCCACTGGGACCAGGGTCAGGGGTGGGGCAAGACTGCTGCCTCCCCATGTGTTTCTGCTCCATCCTCTCTCTCCCGGTTAAGCTTCCTCTTCCTCTTCCAGTCCCACTCTTCCCTCTGCTGGACCAGATCAGCCTCCACCTTCTCATGCTCTTCCTTGCTGCTTTGAGCAATGGTCTGCACAGTTTCCTCTTTAAGAGGAACATTCAGACCAGGCTAAAGGAAGCTGTGACTCCTTTCACCAATGATCTGACCCCTGTTCAAATCCTTTTTTCTCTTTTTCTTAGTTCTGTTGCTTCTTCCTTTTCTTGCTTCTGCTCTAGTCTCTGTTAAAGTGCCTTTCCAAAGCTCTGCTCTCAATTTAGTGAAGAAACTATAGGATCTGTACTGTTGACCCATCTAATTACGGGTCAAGCTGGTGAAATAATGGTTGTCTCTGGTTCCTGGAGACAACAAAGGGCTGTTGCTGAGAACAGTCTTCATTGCCAAAGTGGAAGCTGTTGGAAAGGTGTTTAGGTAAAGCTGCCAGGACCATATGTGACCTGCCGGCCCCGTGGAGCCTTGAGAGCACCTCAGGATATAAAATGCTTTAAAAATTCAGCAGACATTTTTTAAAAAGTAAGTTAAATTTATAGACAGCAGGGTTGCTTGGTACAATAATCAAAATATTCTTGATATGCAGTAGTTTTTCTTTTAATAGCTTTATTGATGGATGAGTTTTCTGGGGGATGGGCCCTGCTCCTTGGAAAGAGGAGGCATTTATATGGAAGGCAGGGAAGTAGACCCCTCCCTTGCTCATGGGATAAGGGGTCCAAGTGGGATAAAAGGGAGAAGGATAAGAGAAGGCATGAGCAGGACCTAGCTGACAGACTATTGTCATATTTATATGTAAGGCCAGCTCTGCCTGCTTACAATGCAAACAGCAGATATTACCAATTAAAATTTTTTTCCTTTATGGAGAATGACTCTGACATAGAGTGTGATTGTGACAAGGCCATTCAACAAAGCAAGTGTTTGTTGTGCAAAATTTGTTTTGATTAGACTAGCAAGGCTGTTTCTGTGGGCCATCTGCTGGGACATAAAGTTTTGTTAGTCAGAATCCTTGTTTAACGTTCATCTATGAAAAAGGGGTTGCTAAGTAAATTAATAGATTAAGCAAGGGAAATGTTATGCTGATTGAGAGTGAAGGCCTTCAGCTGAAACACTTGCATTCAGACAATGGATACACTAATTATAAATATGTTATCAGTTAAAGTGCTTTCACAGCTTGCCTTTCCCCTGACAGTGGTTTCATTGCTTTTTCCTGGAATGTTTTGAAACCGAGTTTCCTTAAGAAAACTTTTCTTCCTCAAAATTTCCATTAAGTTTAATAACCCCGCCTCATTATAATGAGCCACAGAGGTTTTACTATTTTCAACAACTTTGTGAGGCACTTGGGTGGCTCAGTTGGTTAAGTGTCTGCCTTCAGCACAGGTCATGATCCTGGGGTTCTGGGATCTACCCCTTCCACTCCCTGGCCTCATTGGACCCCCCTGCTCAGCCTGGGAGCCTCTCCCTTTGCTCCTTCCTATGGCTTGTACTCTCTCTCTTTCTCTCAAATAAATAAAATCTTAAAAGCAACTTTGAATCCAAATACAGCAGTTTCAGAGAATCATTATAGTGGTTGGAAGGAAGGGAGAAGGGAGGAGGCTGAGGTAGGAAGGGGTGAAGAACATGGCAGAGGAAGCGCAAAGTGGGGAAGACAGAAGGTGAAGGGGGTAAAAGGAAGATTAGAAAAAAAATAATGAGCACAAAGAGAGTGGAATAAAGAGATGCGAGGAAGAAAGAACTGTAAGGTTTGAAGAAGCAGGGGGAGGAGGCAAGGGCAGATCTGGAAGAAAGGTTTGTCGAAAATGATTGGCTTTTTAAATTTATTTAATTTAATTTATTTTTATTTTTTTTTCAGTGTTCCAAGATTCATTGCTCATTCCCCACACCCAGTGCTCCATGCAATAGGTGCCCTCAGTACCTACCACCAGGCTCTCCCATCCCTCTACCCCCTCCCTCCAAGTCCCTCAATTTGTTTCTGTGTCCAAAGTCTCTCTTATTTCGTTTCTCCCCCTGAATTACCCTACTTCCCATTTACTTTCCTTCTCCTACTGTCTTCTCTATTACCCCTTATGCACCACAAGTAAGTGAAACCATGTGATACTTGACTTTCTCTACTTGGCTTATTTCACTTAGCATAATCTCTTTCAATCCAGTCCATGTTGCTACAAAAGTTGGATATTCATCCTTTCTGATGGAGGCATAGTATTCCATTGTATATATGTACCACATCTTCTTTATCCATTCATCTGTTGAAGGGCACCTTGGCTCTTTCCACAGTTTGGCGATTGTGGCCATTGCTGCGATGAACATTGGGGTACATATGGCCGTTCTTTTCACTACGTATGTATCTTTGGGGTAAATGCCCAGTAGTGCAATTGCAATCATAGGGTAGCTCTATCTTTAATTTTTTAAGGAATCTCCACACTGTTTTCCAAAGCGGCTACACCAAATGCATTCCTACCAACAGTGTAAGAGGGTTCCCCTCTCTCTGCAGCCTCTCCAACACTTGTTGTTTCCTGACTTGTTAATTTTGGCCATTCTGACTGGTGTAAGGTGGTATCTCAGTGTGGTTTTGATTTGAATCCCTGATAGCTAGTGACGATGAACATTTTTTCATGTGTCTGTTAGCCATTTGTATATCTTCTACGGAGAAGTGCCTCTTCATGTCTCTTGCCCATTTTTTGATGTGTTCATCTTCTTTTTGGGTGTTGAGTTTGAGTAGTTCTTTATACATCTTGGATACCAGCCCTTTGTCTGTAGTGTCATTTGCAAATATCTTCTCCCATTCTGTGGGTTCCCTCTTTGTTTTGTTGACTGTTTTCCTTTGCTATACAGAAGCTTTTTATTTTGATGAAGTCCCAGAAGTTCATTTTCGCTTTTGTCTCCTTTGCCTTTGGAGACGTGTCTTGAAAGAAGTTGCTGTGGCCGATGTCAAAGAGGTTACTGCCTATGTTCTCTTCCAGGATTTTGATGGATTCCTGCCTCACGTTGAGGTCTTTCATCCATTTCGAGTTTGC
>PITA01034462.1:0-11597 GCA_004023965.1 Spilogale gracilis | reverse complement strand
TGGATATTCATCCTTTCTGATGGAGGCATAGTATTTCATTGTATATATGTACCACATCTTCTTTATCCATTCATCTGTTGATGGGCACCTTGGCTCTTTCCACAGTTTGGCGATTGTGGCCATTGCTGCGATGAACATTGGGGTACATATGGCCCTTCTTTTCACTACATCTGTATCTTTGGGGTAAATGCCCAGTAGTGCAATTGCAGGGTCATAGGGTAGGTCTATTTCTAATTTTTTAAGGAATCTCTACACTGTTTTCCAAAGCAGCTGCACCAGTTTACATTCCCACCAACAGTGTAAGAGGGTTCCCCTTTCTCTGCAGCCTCTCCAACACTTGTTGTTTTCTGTCTTGTTAATTTTGGCCATTCTGACTGGTGTAAGGTGGTATCTCAGAGTGGTTTTGATTTGAATTTCCCTGATAGCTAGTGATGCTGAACATTTTTTCGTGTGTCTGTTAGCCTTTTTTATTTTTATTTTTTTTATTTTTTTTTTTTTAGCCTTTTTTATATCTTCTATGGAGAAGTGCCTCTTCATGTCTCTTGCCCATTTAGATCTTGGATACCAGCCCTTTGTCTGGAGTGTCATTTGCAAATATCTTCTCCCATTCTGTGGGTTGCCTTTTTGTTTTGTTGATTTTTTCCTTTGCTGTACAGAAGCTTTTTATTTTGATGAAGTCCCAGAAGTTCATTTTCGCTTTTGTCTCCTTTGCCTTTGGAGACATGTCTTAAAAGAAGTTGCTGTGGCCGATGTCAAAGAGGTTACTGCCTATGTTCTCTTCCAGGATTTTGATGGATTCCTGCCTCACGTTGAGGTCTTTCATCCATTTTCGAGTTTGCCTTTGTGTGTGGTGTAAGGGAATGGTCTAGTTTCATTCTTCTATATGTAGCTGTCCAATTTTCCCAGCAACATTTATTGAAGAGACTGTCCTTTTTCCACTGGATGTTTTTTCCTGCTTTGTCAGAGATGATTTGACCATAGATTTGTGGGTCCATATGTGGGTACACCAGTTTTCATAAAGATTTATTTACAGAAACCAAAATGTGGAGACAACCCTAATGTCCATCAGTAAAATCACAGATGGACAAAGTGTGAAAAACACATACAGTGAAACATCATTCAGCCTGTAAAAGGAATGGAACTCCAACATGGTTTACAACATGAATGAGCCTCACCAAACTTAAACTACGTGAAGGAAGCCGGTCACAAAATGACAAATATTTTGCAGTTACAGCTATATGAGGTACCTAAAGAACTCTGTTTCAGAAATAGAAAATTGGATGGTGGGAACCAGGGCTGGGCAGAGGGGCAATGAGGAGTGGTGCTTCATAGGGACAAAGGATCAGTCTGAGGTGTTGAGAAAGTCCTGGACATGGACATAGGCAGTGGTTGTGCAATACAGAGAAATCCTTAGTGCCACATACTTCAAAATTTTTTAATACTATATTTAAAATATATCGTACCATGAAAAAAAAAAAGGATGAAAAAATATTGCCATACTCTAAAAGACTGTCAGTGCCATATATAGCATCATGTGATGTAGAAGAAGGAATCCACAATTCAGGAGATAAAGGCATTGTAATAGTTTGTCATGTGTGATTCAATACATCAACCCCAAAGTATACCCAAAATAAGGGTTCAGAAGACAAAACTTACCATAACTTCACTAAGAAATAAGCTGGTGAGGCTATAATATCTTCCTTGACAAACTCCACAGAGTCATACAATCCTGGAGGACATGGTTAGCATGAACATGCTCAAACTGAAATGGATCTGTCCTGAGGTCAACCCATCCTGAACCGACAGAGGCCATGTCAGCAGTCCAAAACCATCTGAGATTTTGTGTTCATAGTTCACATAAGAGTTCATCATTCTCATCTAAACTGGGTGAGCCCCAGGAATTTCTCAAATGGCAAATTCCTCATGGTGTGTCCATGAAACAAAAATGATGGGCAGCTTAATAAGGACGCATTCAATCTTAGTAACTAAAATAATTTAAAAACTTAAAAACCCTCTAATTCTCATGAAGAAAACTTTACCGGAGTCACCACAAGGAAGAGTCATAATCTCATGGGCCCAAATCCTAGAATGATGGAAAACCAGTTACTCCTGAGTGAAGACTCTAAAATGGCAACCAAAAGGTTACTTTTCCTCCAAACCCAACCCAAAGTCTCTAAGGGTATGGTGCTAGGCATCTCGTAATGACACATGAGGACAATGGTCTGAACTAAAATTCCTAGCTTGAAATAGGGCAAGGGGGCCTGGTGGGGCAACTGGTTAAGCAATCAACTCTTGATTTCACCTCAGGTCATGATCTCAGAGTTATGAGATCAGCACAGAGCCTTCTTAATATTCTTTCTCAGTCTACCTCTGCCCCTCTCCCCTGCCCCGTTTCTCTCTCTCTCTCTCACTCTCTCTCATAAATAAGTTAAACTTAAAAAAAAGAAATTAGGCAAGATGCAATTAAATATACTATGGAAACTGGCAACTTCTAGAATGCTCTGCTCTTTTCCCTTTAGCTCATTTTCCCCTATCTTCTTGTATTCCTTTCTTTCTTTGTGTTTTCCTTTGAGACATAGATCCTTAAACATTTATCTGAATACTAGTATTCAAAGTGATCTGTGGACTTTGACCCAGAAAACTATGAACCAGATAATAGGAAGTTACCTTTATGGCCTAAAAATCCACATGGAGGCTTCTGGGGTCATATGATGAAGAAACATTTACCTTACTCTGTCTCATAAAGCACAGGTGAGATCCATAAGTATATCCTGCTATTACTGCCTACTTTCTGGGATGCATCATTACAAAGATGTAGCTGGAAATAGGTAGAATATCCATATTGCTTTTGTGATCTATGAAATTACTATTATGGCAGGAGATGCTAAGGGAAGGCACCAGTGTTGCTGCCTCCCTAAATAGTAAACAGACAAAGTAATGATGCATCCCTGGAGTAAGTACTGAAGACACCATCAATGCCTGAAAAATCAGGAGTTGCAATTTCTATTACCTACACTTAATTTATATTTTGTGTTTTTGTTTTATTTTTTTGACTTTTAAATTTATTTTATTGTTTCAGAGTTCCAAGATTCTGTTTTTTAATATCAAAATAACATTTTATTTTTTAATGATTTACTTTATTTTTTTAGTGTTCCAAGATTCATTGTTTATGCCCCACACCCCGTGCTCCATGCAATTTGTGCCCTCTTTAATACCCAAGACCAGGCTCACCTATCTCCCACCCTCTCCCTTCCAAAACCTTCAATTCTATTCTCAGAGTCCAAAGTGTCTCGTGCTTCATATCCCTCTCTAATTTACCCCAGTTCACATTTCTTTTCCTTCTCCCACTGTCCTCCATGTTACTCCTTACATTTTACAAGTAAGAGAAACCATATGATATTTGACTTTCTCTGTTTGGCTTAGTTCACTCAGCCTAATCTCCTCCAAATAACTTATGTTTTGAACTGTGCAATGGAATATTAGATATTTCATAGTGAGTGTGGATTATTGTAAATTTCATCACACAGGTTTCCAGATGCCTCTGCTGTTGCACATGTGCTCTTTTTCTTGGGTGGATTGACAGAAACCCCTGGAAATTGCTATATAACCTCTACTATGTTAAACAAATTTTCTCCCAAAGCAGATATTCTAAACGATAGCTACTTTCACCTGAAGGAGGAAGAAATCCACATATTCCTCTGGTTCTTCTGAACATTCTTAGTATCCAATTTCCTCTGTTACTTATCTACTGTAAAAATTCATGCAATATCAAACAATTTTTAAATAAATAGGGGCATCTGAGTAATGCAATCAGTTAAGTGTGCAATTCTTGGTTTCAGCTCAGGCTGTGATCTCAGGGCCATGAGATTGAGCCCTGCAGAAAGCTTCATACTCAACCCTGAGTCTACTTGACAGTATCCCTCCCTCTCCCTCTCCTTCTGCCACATGCACTCATGATATCTCTATGTCTCTCTGAAATATAAATAAATATAAATAAATGAATGAATAAATACTTTTAAGAATTTTAAAGAAACAGACTATAAAAAAGACTCTTAAAATGGAGAACAAACAAGTTTTCTGGAGGGGAGGTAGGTGGATGGAAGGTCTAAGTAAATGATGGCAATCAAGGAGGACACTTATGATGAGGACTGAGTGTTTTATGTAAGTTATGAATCACTGAATTCTATTCCTGAACCTAATATTGTGCTATCTGTTAAATAACTAGAATTTAAATAAAAACTTACTATTAAGAAATTGAAAAAGAAACAGTTGATCATTATGTGTAAGAAAATTAAACTGAATATTTTAGGAAGATGGACTGCAGACTATATTCTATGAACAGATACAAAAATCATGATCTAAGATTTCTAAGGTTTTGAGCCCTAATACACACATCTTCATCTTCAACAAAAATCCTTACATTCAAAGAATATTCTCAGCAAAAGAGCTTTCTTAGGGCCAGTTTTACGTCTCTGTTCCTCAGACTATAGATGAAGGGGTTCAGCATGGGTGTGACCACCATGTACATCACTGAAGCTATGGCAGTTGTCCTCAAGTTTTCAGAAGCAGCAGAACTAAGATACACTCCAAAGCCTGTACCATAGAATAAAGAGACAACAAAGAGGTGAGACCCACACATGGAAAATGCTTTATACTTGCCCCTAGAAGATGAAATTTTCAAAATGGAGGTTACAATTCTAGAGTAAGAGAGGAGGATACCAGTAAGTGGAACAACACCCAGAAGTCCACTTGAAAGATAAATTGCCAGGTTATTGAAGAAGGTATCAGAGCAAGCAAGTTGGATCACCTTACTAAGTTCACCAAAAAAGTGAGGGATTTCGAACTGTGTACAAAAAGACAACTTCAAAACCATTAAGTCATGTAATAGAGAGTCCAGAAAACTCAAACACCAGCACACCAGGAGCAGGATGCTACAGAGCTTGGGGTTCATGATCACCACATAGTGCAGAGGGTGACAGATGGCCAGAAACCGGTCATAGGCCATCACTGTTAAGACAAAGTTTTCTAATACTGCAAAAAGCATGAAAAAAGACATCTGGGTGAGGCAGCCTGCATAGGTGATCACGTTGCTCTGTGTCTGGATATTCATCAGCATCTTGGGGATGGTGGTGGAGGTAAAACAGATGTCTACAAAGGACAGGTTGGAGATGAAGAAGTACATGGGTGTGTGGAGGTGGGAGTCTGTGACAATAGCTAGAATGATGAGCATGTTCCCACTGAAGGTGACCAGGTACATGGACAGGAACAGCCAAAGGAGTACTGGCTGCAGTTCTCCCTCCTCTGAAAGTCCCAGTAGGATAAATTCTGAAACAGGAGTTTTATTTCCTTGCTGCATGTAACTGCCAGAAATAGCTGGAACAGAGACAAGAACTTTGTAAAGGTACAAGCAGTGGTCATGGATTGAAAATAAATGCAGCAATTTATGTTTTCAACATGCTCCATTCATTAATTCCTATACGTTATCTACCATCTGGAATATTTAGTTGAAAATTTCAGGGAATCCAAAATGCTCCATGTTTTCCATGAGGATGAAACTGATTAGCAATATGTCTCCTGAATCAAAACACTTACCCAAAGCAACGTTGTTCTCTGTAAATTTCCCAAGACTTTTTTTGTTCACTGTATGAAATTTTATATTTGTAAAAGATTTTTATTTATTTATTTATTTATTTATTTATTTATTTAACAGAGAGAAATACAGATAAAGAGGGAGCACAAGCCTGGGGAGTGGGCCAGGGAGAAGCAGGCTTCCTGCTGAGCAGAGAGCCTGATGTTGGGCTCAATACCATGACTCCTGGATCATGACCTGAGCCATTTATAGATGCTTAACAGATATGCCACCCAGGACCTCCTGAACAAAACTTTAAGTAATTATTTTCTGGCAAGCATGGTTGAAAGTATTGTAAAAGTACTGATGTGTATTTCACCTTAACAAGATTGAGTCCATAATATGTGTATGTCAGAGGGAGCAATAGAATATGAATGAATGAGCAAATGATGTTTCAAGTGATGGTTACCATGAATGAGTAAAATAATGCAGGACAAGGTAGTCTGAAAGTGAAGAGATAACTTCCTATTGTATCTTCTCTGATATGGGGACTTTGAGAAGGAAAGCTGAGGGCAGTGGATTCATGAGCCAGGCAAATAATTTTTATTACATTAGTTTATTTTTTTCAGTGTTCTCAGATTCATTGTTTATGCCCCACACCAGTACTCCATGCAACACATGCAGATAACTTTGAGAAAAATAAATAAGGCAGAGAAATGCCTGTGCAAACAGAGCTCACCTGAAACCATAGGCAACATCAAAGAGAAAGCTGTGAGGGGAGTGGTTAACACAACAGGAACAGGTGTTGGATGTAGGAGAAGAGAGAGAAGGTCAAAGCCTCCTATTTCCTTGGAAACATTGTAAAACACTGAACACTGGCATTCATTGCCATATTTTATATATTCCATATATGTTGTCTACAGCAAAAATTTTATATAATGTATATGAATGGAACAAAATTCATTCCCCCAGAATACTCTCTGTTTTTCCCTTTCTATACTTCAGTTTCCAGTTGACCTAAATTCTGCCTTTTTTTCCCTAAGACAGCTTCAGCTTGCTATAAATTATTTACCTGTGTGTGTGCTGTACTAATAATTTGTCTATTTCCTACACACACCTATGCACACACAAACACACACACACATACACACACAAGTGTTTGAGCAAAATCAAAACACTTTTTTCACTGAAGGGTGCTATATCCATGTGAAAAGGTAACACACAGCTGAGAAAAGAATGGCATACCACACACCTGTTAATCTATTAACATATCCAAAATATGTATAAAAATGCCACAGCAAAAACCCAAACCACTCCATTTGAAAAAGCAATATCTTTATTTAAATACCAGTTAGTTAATATACAGGTAATACTACTTTCAGGTGTACAAGAGAGTGGTTCAACACATCCATAATAAAGAAGTTTTTTCAGATTAATATGTAGAATTAAGAAACAAAACAGATGAACATAGGAGAAGGAGGTAGAAAATAAAATATGGTGAAACTAGAGAAGTAGAGAAACCATAAGAGACTCTTAACTGTAGGAAACAAACTGAGGTTTTCTGGAGAGAAGGTGAGTGGGAGGATGAGGTAACTGGGTAATAGGCTTTAAGAAGGGCATGGAGCACTGGGTGTGGAGCACAAACAATCTTGCAACACTGAAAAAATAAAATAAAATAAATATTTTTAAAAAGAAGGGCACATAATGAAATGAGCACTAGGTGTTATATGCAACTGATGAATTACTTATCTCTACATCTGAATCAAATCATACACTAAACGTTAACAAACTAAATTTAAATAATATAAGTTAGATGGCTAACAGACACATAAAAAAATCTTGATCATCATTAGCCATCAGGGAAATTCAAATCCAAACTACATTGAGATACCAGCTTACACCAGTCAGAATGGCCAAAATTAACAAGTCAGGAAACAACAAGTGTTGGAGAGCCTGTAGAGAAAGGGGAACCCTCTTACACTGTTGGTGGGAAAGGAAGGTGGTGCAGTCACATTGGAAAACAGTGTGGAGATTCCTTAAAAAATTAAAAATAGAGCTACCCTATGACCCTGGGTATTTACTCTAGATAAATTGCACTACTGGGTATTTACACTACTGGGTATTTACTCCAGAAATACAGATGTAGTGAAAAGAAGGGAAATATGTACCCTAATGTTCATTGCAGCAGTGGCTACAATCGCCAAACTATGGAAAGAGCCAAGGTTCCCTTCAACACACGAATGGATAAGGAAGAAATGGTACATATATACAATGGAATATTATGCCTCCATGAAAAAGGATAAATACCCAACTTTTGTAGCAACACAGACCATATTGGAGAAGATTATGCTACTTTAAATAAGCCAAGCAGAGAAAGTCAAGTATCATATGGTTTCACTTACTTCTGGAGCATAAAGAGTAATATAGAGGATAGTAGGAGAAGGAAAGGAAATGGGAAGTGGGGCACAATGGGGAGGGAGATGAAACATGAGACACGTTGTACTCAGCAGGAAACTGATGGTCTTGGAGGTGGGTGGGGGATGGGCGAGTCTGGTGATGGTTATTGAGGGCACATATTGCATGGAGCAATGAATAATGAATCTTGGAATACTGAGAAAATAAAATTAAAAATTAAAAAAAACTAGTTATGTCAGCTAATTAAACAATTTTTTTTAAAAAAAGAACTTTGAGAAATTTCCTAAGCTCACTTTTCAGCTGAATTAAGCCCCACGTTTGTTTCCCTACTAACACATCACCTTCTCCACTGGAGGAATTCCACTCCTACCTTAGGGCTTGGTAAAAATTGAAAACTTGTCTATGATGCCTTCAGTCACCTTCCCAGAAAGGGTTAAGTACTTTGGGATTCACTTCACCAGGATTATAATGCCACATCAGGGTATTTTCTTTATTTGTTTCCCCCTTTTTTTTAACCATAAGCCCTGTAGGGGAAGAAATACTATCTAATGCTTTCCTTCAATTGAGGAATATGGTTTGTGCCCAAAATGCAGTAACTACTGAATAAATATTCATTACAACTAAAAGGACAAATGGCAGAATGAGGTTTAACAAACATTTCCATCAATGGGAAAGAGACAAGAAGCAGCATAACAAGAAGAAATGCTACTGAGGAAGGAAGGCCCAATGATTTGAGAGCCAACACTAGAGGAGACAGATTGAGGAAAAAAAATTTCTATATACAGAATCTTTGTCCAGAATCATGGATGGTAACTTGGCAGAGCTTTGTATCATTAAATTTTCCCTTATTTGTTATCCCTGTTGATTGCCAAAGTTACTACTAATAAAAGGAGCCCCTTGTGCTACACCATACATCCCCCAACATCTGTAAAGAGGCTGTGTCTCACCTATATATTATCAAGTGGCAGTCTGAGCTCAGTGATCCAGTTTCTTCTTTAGGCAATTGATGAAGCTGGAGGCTCTGCTCCCTGCAAGGGAAGCAAAATGGAACTATTCATGAGGGTCCAGAGGAAGACACTGCTGGGTTTTCTCATCACCTGATAGTAGTGAAGTAGTCTTGGAGAAGTGTTGGAGAAGTATTTACAGTTTTACAGTTTCTGTGACTTTGGGGAATGAATTCCCATTGAGCCTTATTAATGAAGTATTCTTTTTTGTCTCACTACTTACTGGGGATTTGGTTCTCTGGAGGTAGAAGAGAACAGAATTCAAACATACACAGTTTTGACCACTGGGAGATATCTTTGGAGCTCTATGTCTACTTCTTATCCCATTGGACTCCTTCCCCCCAGAAGGATAGCTGTAGATAGGTGTAATGTTTAGCATGCAGTATTCTTTTTCTTTTTTTTAGAACTTATAATAAGTTTCTTCTATTAAGTGTACAAATTGTAATTACACAGCTTAATGAAATTTGACAAAGTGAACAGATCCCTATAACCACCACCATGATCAAGCAAAGAATATGACCGCATCCCAGAAACCCCTGTTGTGCCCTTTAAAATGACTACCCTCTCAAAATCACCATTTTCCATCACCATCAATTAATTTTGCCTGTTTTCCTAAGGTTCTAAAAATAGAAAATGTAGGATTCACTTTTCTGTGTCTGGTTTCTTCTGCTTGATGGTATATAGAATTCATGGATGTCATTTGCAAATATCTTCTCCAATTCTGTGGGTCACCTCTTTGTTTTTTTGACTGTTTCCTTTGCTGTACAGAAGCTTTTTATTTTGATGAAGTCCCAGAAGTACACCAATGTTCATTGCAGCAATGGCCACAATCGCCAAACTGTGCAAAGAGCCA
Source organism: Spilogale gracilis (assembly GCA_004023965.1). Taxonomy (NCBI): domain Eukaryota; kingdom Metazoa; phylum Chordata; class Mammalia; order Carnivora; family Mephitidae; genus Spilogale; species Spilogale gracilis. The sequence continues at coordinate 1,756 of PITA01034462.1, read as the reverse complement.
AGGTGCCCATCATAGATGAATGGATAAAGAAGATGTGGTACATATATACAATGGAATACTATGCCTCCATCAGAAAGGATGAATATCCAACTTTTGTAGCAACATGGACTGGATTAGAAGAGATTATTTTGAGTAAAATAAGCCAAGAAGACGAGAGTCAAGTATCACATGGTTTCCCTTACTTGCAGTGCATGAGGGGTAACCTGGAGGACAGTGGGAGAAGGAAAGTAAATGGGAAGTAGGGTAATCCAGGGAGAGAAATGAAACAACAGAGACTTCGGACACAGAAACAAATTGAGGGACTTAAAGGGAGGGTGGTGGAGGGATGGGAGAGCCTGGTGGTGGGTACTGGGGGCACCTAATGAGTGGAGCACTGGGTGTAGGGAATGGGGAATGAATCTTGGAACACCGGAAAAAAAATTTAAGTAACAATAAAAAATAAATAAATAATAAATAATAAATAAAAAAGAATTCATGGATGATTTTACTTATTCATTTTTTATTTTATTTTATTTTTTCAGTGTTCCAAGATTCATTATTTTTGCCCCACACACAGTGTTCCATGCAATTCGTACACTCAGTACCCACCATCAGGCTCTCCCATCTCTCCACCCTCAACCCTCCAAGACCTTCAGTTTTTTTCTGAGTCCAACGCCTGTCATGTTTCATTGCTCTCCTTGAATTACCCTACTTTCCATTTCCTTTCCTTCTCCTACTGTCCTCTATATTACTCCTTACGCACCAGAAGTAAGTGAAACCATGTGATACTTGATTTCTCTACTTGGCTTATTTCACTCAGCATAACCTCTTCCAATCCAGTCCATGTGCTACAAAAGTTAGATATTCATCCTTTCTGATGGAGGTGCTGTATTCCACTATATAAGTATCACATCTTCTTTATCCATTCATCTGTTGAAGGGCACCTTGGCTCTTTCCACAGTTTGGCATTTGTGGCCATTGCTGCGATGAACATTGGGGTATATATGGCCCTGCGTTTCACTACATCTGTAACTTTGGGGTAAATGCCCAGGAGTGCAATGGCAGGGTCATAGGGTAGTTCTATTTTTAATTTTTTAAAGAATCTCCACACTGTTTTCCAAAGCGTCTGCACCAGTTTACATTCCCACCAACAGTGTAAGAGGGTTCCCTTTTCTCCACACCCTCCCAACACTTGTTGTTTCCTGACTTGTTAATTTTGGCCATTCTGACTGGTGTAAGGTAGTATCTCAGAGTGGTATCGATTTGAATTTCCCAGATAGCTAGTGATGATGAACGTTTTTCTTGTGTCTGTTAGCCATTTGTATATCTTCTATGAAGAAGTACCTCTTCATGTCTCCTGGGCATTTTTTTGTTGTGTTCATCTTCTTTTTGAATATTGAGTTTGAGGAGTTCTTTATAGAACTTGGATATCAGCCCTTTGTCTGTATTGTCGATTGCAAATATCCTCTCCCATTTGGTGGGTTGCCTCTTTGTTTTGTTGACTATTTCCTTTACTGTAGAGAAGCCTTTTATTTTGATGAATCCGTAATGTTTATTTTCGTTTTTGTCTCCTTTGCCTTTTTTTTTTTTATTGTTACTAAATTTTTTTTTCAGTGTTTCAAGATTCATTCCCCATTCCCCACACCCAGTGCTCCCCGCTTTAGGTGTCCCCAGTACCCACCACCAGGCTCTCCCATCCCTCCACCCCCCTCCCTCCAAGTCCCTCAGTTTGTTTCTGTGTTCAAAATCTCTGTTGTTTCGTTTCCCTCCCTAGATT
>PITA01034461.1:0-11597 GCA_004023965.1 Spilogale gracilis | reverse complement strand
GCACCTGGGTGGCTCAGTTGGTTAAGCAACTGCCTTCGGCTCAGGTCATGATCCTGGAGACCTGGGATCGAGTCCCACATCAGGCTCCCTGCTCTGCGGGAAGCCTGCTTCTCCCTCTCTCACTCCCCCTGCTTGTGTTCCCTCTCTGGCTGTGTTTCTCTCTGTCAAATAAATAAAATCTTTAAAAAAAAAAAAAAAAGATTTGGGGCACCTGGGTGGCTCAGTTGGTTAAGCGACTGCCTTCGGCTCAGGTCATGATCCCGGAGACCCAGGATCGAGCCCCACATCGGGCTCCCTCCTCGGCGGGAAGCCTGCTTCTTCCTCTCTCACTCCCCCTGCTTGTGTTCCCTCTCTCGCTGTGTTTCTCTCTGTCAAATAAATAAAATATTTTTTAAAAAGATTTTATTTATTTCTTAGAGAGCGAGAGAGAGAACATAAGCAGGAGGAGTGGGAGAGGGAAAAACAGGCTCCCTGGGGAGCCTGATGTGGGGTTCGATCCTGGGACCCTAGAATCAGACCTGAGCCAAAAGCAGACAGTTAATGACTGAGCCACCCAGGTGCCCCCAGAGTGCTACATTTTAAAATAGAAGTCAGGGCCGCCTGGGTGGCTCAGTTGGTTAAGCGACTGCCTTCAGCTGAGGTCATGATCTGGGAGACCCGGGATCGAGCCCCACATCGGGCTCCCTGCTTGGTGGGAGGCCTGCTTCTCCCTCTCTCACTCCCCTTGCTTGTGTTCCCTCTCTGGCTGTATTTCTCTCTGTCGAATAAATAAATAAAATCTTAAAAAAAAAATCTTTAAAATAGAAGTCAGTTTGAGGCTCAGAGAGGCATTCAAGGGGGGGGGGGACTACATAGAGATAGCTATGAATATTCCAGAGGGGGGTTGGAGAAAGCGCCCTGGCACTCAGGAGGGCAAGTCAGAGATCAGAAGGATGATTTGCAAACTATCGGTATGGGTGGAAGCAGCCTCATAAATGGATGAGATATCCCGAGAAAGTGAAAAGGAACAAAGTCAAAACTGGAAGAGTGGCAGCCAGCCTCTAAGATGGTCTCCTTAATCCTTGTAGACAGGCATTTACCGCTGTGTGTAATTCCTACCCCCCTACACCCCCAGCATAGAACATTTGGCAGAAGTAATGGTATGTAACTTCTGAAATAAGGATACATAAAATTGAGTATTCTGTCTCAGACCCTGTCTGTCTCTCCCCTTCTACCTGGGGTCGCTCCCACCTGCCATGTTGTGAGCGCCCCTATGGCAAGACTCATGTGGCAAGGAAATGCAGCCTGCCGACAACCACGTGAATAGGCTCAGAAGCAAACCCGTTGGCCCCAGTCAGGTCTGGAGAAGACAGCCAACTTCATTTCAACCTCATGTGACTTCCCGAGCCACAAAGACCAGCTACATTGTTCTCCTCCCTGCTTCTCAGAAACAATGAGGTAATACATTTCCAAGCTGCTAGGTGTTAGGGTGATTTGTTATGCAGCAATAGATAACTAGTACAGGAATCTGGAGAGCAACAGCTCTTTGAAGAGACAGAGCAGAAAATGCTTTTGAAGTACAAGATTTTGTAAAATAAGGTAGCCACAGTTAAAATGGGGTTGCATCGATTCGTGAACAAATGAATCAAAGGAGTAGAAGGGAAGGTTCAGAAATGAATACAAACACACTTGAGAATTTTACACGTGATAAAGGTGGCATTTCACATCAGTGAGGAAAAAGATTTATCAATAAACGATGTCAAGACAACTGGCAAGCTCTCTGGGAAAAAGAAACTAAATTAGATCTATGTCTTTCATACCACACACCAAAATAAATTTCAGATGGATTAAATTTAAATGTAGGGCACCTGGGTGGCTCGGTTGGCTAAGTATCTGCCTTCGGGTCAGGTCATGATCTCAGGGTCCTGGGATTGAAGCCCCTGCATCTGACTCCCTGCTTAGCAGGGACTTCGCTTCTCCCTCTCCCTCTGCTCACCAACCCACACCCCTGCCACGTACACTCTCTCTCAAATAAATACATAAAATCTTTTTTAAAATTTAAATATAAAAAAATTAAACCATTAAAAACTACAATAATTCCTGGGGCACCTGGGTGGTATAGTTGGTTAAGCATCCGACTCTTAGATTTTGGCTCAGGTCATGATCTCAGGGTCTTAAGATTGAGCCCCACATCTGGCTCACTGCTAGGCCTGGAGCCTGCTGAAGATTCTCTCCCTTGCCCTCTGCCCCTGCCCCTCAGCCTGCACTCTCTCTGCCCCTCCTCTCTCTCAAAAAACAAACAAGCAAACCTACAGTAATTCTTTTTTACTTCTGCAGGAAAAAAAAAACCTACCTAAGCAAAGTCAAAAGTACAATTTATATAATGTTTTAGACTAGAAAACACTGATTTATAGTGAAAGAAATCAATGGTTGTCTGAGTATAGGGGCACCAGAGAATGTTCTAGGGTGATGTGAATTTCATATACCTTAATTTTGAGATTGTGGGTATATAGATATATGCATTTGTCAAAACTCCAGGAACTGTACACTTAAGGTGGTGCATTTCACTTTATCTACAGTATACTTCAATAGGGTTGATTTTTAGAAGAAAAATTAAAAGGACAAACTGAGGCCAAACACCAATAAGTGTGATGCTTTATAAAAATAAGATTTTTCTATGGGAATTGAGAGTCCTGGATCCCAACCTGTTTCCAACCCCTTCCTTCTCCAGTGGTGACCCTTCCCGAGCTTCTCCTAGGCCTGAATGATTCAAAGCTGAATTCCCACAGCATAAGAGACTATTTTCACAGAGTCAAGATCTATATGAAGCAGCCCATTACTTTGCTTTGGTCTCTACACCAGTTTGAAGCATCCTCTAACCTTGGTTTCTAGGTCGATGCTAGAATTAGACTGAATGTATGTGTCCCGCCCAAATTCATAACTGAAGCCTGATCCCCAATGTGATAGTATTAGGATGTGGGGTCTTTGAGAGGTGATTGGGACATGAGAGTGAAACACCCATAAATGGGATTAGTAACCTTATATAAGAAACTCTAGAGAGGTCCCTTATTCCCTCCGCCCTGGGAGGACACAGCAAGAAGACAGCCGTTTATGAACCAGGAAGCAGGTCTTCCATAGACACCGAGTGTGCCAGTGCCTTGATCTTGGACTTCCCAGCCTCCAGAACTGTGAGAAACAACTGTTTGGTGTTTAAGCCGCCCAGTCTGTATTATTTTGGCTATAGCGGCCTAACCAGACCAGGACAGATAGGTTAGTTGGCTGATTTGGTAGCTGGCTGATTTTCTGTTTGGAAGGTTGGTTGGTTCGCAGACTGGCGAGGTAGAAAAAGCAAGAGAGAACTCTCTGGGGGCAAAAAACTTCAAGAGGGAAGAAAAGAAGAGAAAAAAAGGAAAAGAGAAGAGAAAGAAAACTAATCCCTAAGAAAAGAAGGAAAACACCTAAGAGGGAAAAAACAACAACTTAAAGTTTTGTCCATTTGAAGAAGATATTAGCCATGGAGAAATTTCATAGGACAAAAGTGGGGAAGACAATGGGAAAAGTGGTTATGTGTGCACTCCCCTGATGGGGAAGAAAAGAGGTGATAGAGGAGAAAGTTCTGGCAATGACCTGTTAATACCTCAAGGAAGCCCCTTAGCAATCATAGTCTTTGGTAGCCATCCAGTGATGTAGAAGGACAGGGGCCAGGCTAGAGCTCAGAAGCATGGGAAGCATTACCAAGTCCATAGTGCTGCAGGAGAGTCATACTTACTTAACTCCAGAGGCCATAATTTGTGGAAGCCGTGTATATGTTCGAAAACAAAGCAAAAATTCCCATTATCGCATTTTATAACCTCCCTCTGATTCATTCCCTGCTCATCCTGTTCCCCACAACATCTCAAAAGCTTGAGCAGCTGCAAAGGCATTTATCGGGTGAAAAGTCAGCTTGCTATGTGACTGCCACCAATACCCTCCTCTCCAAGCTTCTGTGAGCTCTGGCTCACAAAGTCGTCACACAGCACACTTGAAGGAGCATCAGCAAGCTGCCAACGGCCCTGGTTCTACTCCTTATCTTGGCAGCTCCTTGAGGTGTCCTTTATGAGACTGACAGATTCAGCAGGTAACAAACAAACCAGAATACCCAGTTAAATCTGAATTTCAGATAAACAAAAAGCAATTTTGTAGTATAAGTATATCCCCCAAATCGCATGGGGCATGCTTATACTAAAAAACTTATTCCTGGGTTATTTGAAATTCAACCCTACCTGGGCACCCTGTGTTTTATCTAGCAACCGTGCACTTTTATGCTAGGGATAAGTATTCTTCAGAGAATAATGATAGCCACCAGCTTCTTTACTTTTTGTTGTTTTTGTCAGCTTATTATTTGATCTGGAAAAAAATATCAAAATTGTATAAATCTAACACCTCACCCAGGAGAAAGATGAAGAGCAACTATTATTTATAAAATATATTTAAATGGCACCAGTAACACATGGTTACATGTCCATTTTTTAAAAATATATGGAAGAAGGACAAGCCCCCATTAAGCCACCAAATTCCTATACCCTTCCCAAAAGTAACCATGGTTAACAGTGTGTTCTTCCAAAACTTTTTTATGTATTTGCATACATAGATAAATGTGGAATATGTGGATTTGTTTTGTGTCTTAGCGTCATATCTGAAACACTGTTCCCCTGTTCTGCATCTGGTTCCATGAGAGTACCTATCAATCGACCCCTTTATTTTTTATTTTTTATTTTTATTATTTTTTAAAGATTTTGTTTATTTATTTGACAGAGAAACACAGCTAGAGAGGGAACACAAGCAGGGGGGAGTGGGAGAGGTAGAAGCAGGCTTCCTGTGGAGCGGGGAGCCCGAAATGGGGCTCGATCCCAAGACTCTGGGATCATGACCTGACCCGAAGGCAGGCGCCCAATGACTGAGCCACCCAGGTGCCCCATATGCCATTATTTTCTAAAGTTGTATAACATTCCACAGAATAAACATTATCCTAGTATAGCAATTCTCAAAGTGTAGTGGGAGAACTCCCTGAGGAATCCCCTCAGGCGGTCTATGAGGTCAAAATTATTTTCATAATAATGGTAAGATATTATTTGCCGTTTGTACCCTCCATCTCATAGAAATTGCAGTGGAGTTTTCCAGAGGCCGCACATGTGTGAGGATGTCATTGCTCCGACAGCTAATGAAATATGCGTATATTTCTTAAGTTTTCCAAAATTCTCTAAAGAGGGAGATTAAGGGTATAAATATGTGCACTTTCAAGAGATTAACTTAGTTTGTTCTCTGACTTCCTAGGTCTCTTCACTTATACCTTCTATAATTTCAATGTTATTGCCTAATAAACTGTTATTTTGAAATTCTGGAATTTTCTTGTACCTGTGTGGAAATCCAAGTACATTTTACCTTGTTTTGAAATAATATCTTAAGGGGCGCCTGGGTGGCTCAGTTGGTTAAGCGACTGCTTTCAGCTCAGGTCATGATCCCGGAGACCTGGGATCGAGTCCCACATCGGGCTCCCTGCTCGGCAGGAGGCCTGCTTCTCCCTCTCTCACTCCCCCTGCTTATGTTCCCTCTCTGGCTATGTTTCTCTCTGTCAAATAAATAAAATATTTTTTAAAAAAAGAAATAATATCTTAAAATATTTTTCAGGAGTGCCTGGGTGGCTCAGTCAGTTAACTGTCCAACTCTTGGTTTCAGCTCAAGTCATGATCTCAGGGTCACGAGATCCAGCCTTGAGTTAGGCTCCGCGCTCACCATGGAGTCCGCTTGAGATTCTCTCCTTCTCCTGCTGCCCTAGCACTCTCGCTTTCTCAAATAAATAAATAAAATCTTTTTTATATAAATAAGTGAATAAAATTAATAAGTAAATAAAGTTTTTTTAAAAAACCTTTCTACATTTTTGCAGTTTTGCTTGAAATTGCTATTTTAAGATGTAGTACTATTTTATTCTAACACATATAATCATTTATTTACATTAAACTTTTCCTTCTATTCAAGGATTCATCATTGGCTGAAGAAAGATAGATTAGAAGACTCGTTTCCTCCACCCACAGCTGCACCATCCATGTCTAAAAATACGGAAAAGATGAAAGTGGGCTCTCCGAGAGCTCTCTGACTAGCTGGAGGGAAGGACATACTCCAAAGAAGTAGTGCACAGCTAAAGTAAGAAACCAAAATATGATGAAATCCAGATTTCCCTCCACTATGCAGATATTAGTAGATTATATGTGATACAACAGAATATTTTGAATAGTGTAACTCTCAGTAAGATGCAGCATCATTTTGAGACCAGCCACTAAGAGCTCAGAGAAAAAGGAACTCCCTATTTTACATGTAGATATGAGGAACTCTTTAAAAGCCAACAACATTTTCCTAGAGCTATTCAGACTAGAAATGAATAAGTCACTGAAGTATCTTACAGGGTAAGTTATTGCACAGTATTAGCAGGCGAAGGGCACACAATGGCTGAGAGATAATCCAGCCTTGTGCACTGATGGTGCCAAGTGCCTGCAGGAGGAGGTCCCTGAAAGAAATTCTGGGCTCTCTCACTTTCCAACAGTATGGTCACTCACTTGCCAAATTGAAAATGTAGTCGCAGGTGCCTGGATGGCTCAGCCAGTTAAGCGTCTGCCTTCCCCTCAGGTCATGATCCTAGGGTTCTAGGATGGAGTCCTGCATGGGGCTCCCTACTCAGCAGGGAGCCTGCTTCTCCCTCTACCTCTACCCCCTGCTTACATATGCATGGTTTCTCTCTCCCTCATAAATAAAGAAAATCAAGAAAAGGAAGGGAGGAAGGAAGGAAGAAAGCTGGCTGGGAGGGAGGGTGGAGGAGGGAGAAAGGGAAAGAATGAAAGAAGGAAGGAAGGAAAGAAGGGGGGCAAGGAGAGAGAAAGAAAGGAAGGAGGAAGGGAAAGGAAAGGAAGGAAGAGGGAGAGAGAAGAAAGAGAAAGAGAAAGAAAGAGGAAGGAAGAAGGGAGGAAGGAAGGAAAGAAAGATAGATAGATGATAGATAGATTGATAGATAGATATAGTTGCAAACCTGAAGACTGAATCTCTTGTCTGAAGAATGGTACTTTTGCCTCAGAATAGATGGAGCAACATACATGATGAGGGGTGGAGGGGGGCTTGCTGTTGTATTTATCCTATGGCAGCATGGACTGTCACAAGAAATTTCCTTTATTTGAATACTTGGCAAAGAATACAAGTGGTGGTAAAATGTTTCAACATTGGCTAACTTTCTCGAATCTCATGGTTGCTCCTGAAAGAACAGCTCTGGCATTTCTCCCCCTCCCCCACTGAAATGGAGTTAAGAAGGGGCAGGTCCTGGCACTCCCCACAATAAGGCAGCCAGGTCGGCCCTGTGTTCCTTACTACCACACACTTGCTGTTCAAGGAAATCCGGTTTCACTTAACATTATCATCTGAAATCTTGATCTTTGAGAACACATCTTTTAAGCATTCTTGGTGAAGAAATGGCAAAGGGCACAGAAAACATTTCTCTTGCATCCTGAAGAAAGATGGTTATCTCAAGAACAGGCCCTTGTGTGATTGTCTGAGAAGTCAGCTGAACCATCTGCCTTTTTCCTATAACTCTGTTTTTACTGGAAGGAATGACTGATTAGCCAAGCCATGATTATTCAGATTCAGGGATTTGGCAGATATATTCTCAGAAATGAACAAAGCAGACTATCACTTCAAGGAAAATCATTGCCAACATTTGCTGTCATTGATAAAATTTGAACTCTCTGGCAAAAGTTAGGATCGTAGAAAATTTGTATCTGCCATCCTGATTTTGACAACTGCCTGACTCTCTAAGATTTTTTTCCAGTGAGATCAGTGTTGATATTAATAAATGTAATTTTTTTGATATTGTAGCATAGATTATGCCAACATCTAAAGGACCTGAATATCTCAGTGAACCAAAATTTTCCAGATAACCAATAGATGATGTTACAAAAATCACATGTGTTTAAAATATCCACTCGAAGTACAAGATACCAAAGGGATTTTAATATAACAGAGTACCAAAAATTCGTTGATACAGTCTCAGATTCCACATTGCAACTAACCTTTAAGAAACTACCCTTTGTCAAGTTTGGGTGCGGTACCACAGAAAAATAGTGATGATTATCTGAGAAAGCTAACATTCCCCTTTCTTCCAACTGCATTATCTGTGCTAAGCCAGAAATGCTTTCTCTATTTCCATCAAAACAGCATATTATAACAGATTAAATGTAGAAGCAAGTATGAGATTCCAGCTGTCTTCTATTAAGCCAGCCATTAAAGAGATTTTTTTTAATGGACAACAATTCCACTTTTCTCACTAATTTTTCTTATTTCAGAAAATGTGGTTATTTTTCATTTAGAATGATGTCCAAGCAGGAATATAAACAGATGCAGCCACAAACGCAAAAACAATATGGAAGTTCCTCAAGAAATTAAAAATAGAACTACCAGGGGCACCTGGGTGGCTCAGTTGGTTGGGCGACTGCCTTCGGCTCAGGTCATGATCCCGGAGACCCGGGATCGAGCCCCACATTGGGCTCCCCGCTCGGCGGGAAGCCTGCTTCTCCCTCTCTCACTCCCCCTGCTTGTGTTCCCTCTCTCACTGTATTTCTCTCTGTCAAATAAAAAAAAAAAATCTAAAAAAAAAAAAAAAAAATAGAACTACCAAATGATCCTGCAGTCCCACTTGTGGATACATATCCCAAGAAAATAAAACCATGATCTTGAAGAGATATCTGTACTTTCATGTCCGTTGCAGTGTATTATTCACTACAGGCAAGGTATGGAAACAACTTAAAGGTCCCGCAGTGGACGAATGGGATGACACACACACGAGTGAGCCTTAAAAATGAAAGAAATAATAACATAAAAACTAAAAAAAAAAAAAAAAAAAAAAAAAAAAAAAAAAAAGTCAGGGGCTCCTGGCTGGCTCGGTCAGTTAAGGGTCTGACTCTTGATTTCGGCTCAGTTGTGATCTCAGGGAGCATCTTAGGCACTGATCAGAAGATAACTCCCCTTTCCCTCTTCTTTCCCCTTCATTACTTGGCCTGCCCCAACACTTCTGGCCACCCCATGCTGGAGTGGAGAGAAGGCCCAGTCCCAAAATCACCAGCTGGACCATAGGGCACAACCAGGAGATACAGTCTCTTGCCCTACTGAAGATCAGAGAAGGGAATCCAGTGCCATCAGCCTAGACTTCCTGACGTCCACTGGGGCTTGGAGGGGATTCCATTTTACTCAGGTTTTAAGTTATTTTCCAGCCTGTACCTACCTGAAAGTTCCTGAAGCCACTCCCTACTTCCTGCCCTCAGCCTCGAAGATCCCAGAGAGGCCCGCTGTGCAGATCCAAGAGGCCGGCTGTGCAACCTGAGGGGCAGAGCAGTGAGCTTGCAACTGCGGCGGGAGGCAGGAGCGCAGACAGCCAAGCCCCTTGACAGACTCCCCATAGCTAACTCTCACCCAGTTTCTGTCCTAGAGAAATGACTCAAGGAACAGGCTCCCGCATGCCCATCTCCCATAGACAAGAGGCTCCAACCTTCTCCTCTAGCAGTCTCTACCCTAACGAAGGTCTGTCCATCCCCACTTACACCCAAGATCTCCTCAGGTAAATATAGATCAGTCTCCTGGAAATTATAGGTCATTAATGAAATGATGGATGACATGGCTTCCTACACACCAACAACCTTCAGGAGACTTTCTTCCCATCCCCCTCTTTCCTGAGGATATATTTGTCCTGTTAATTCTCAGTATTGACTCAACAAACCATTGCTGAGTCATAAATTATTCTCTAGGAATCAGTGAGGTGTTCACTGCACAATGTAACCTACAGAATGTCCCAGGACTCTGCTCCGACCTCCATGCTCCCCACCCCTCCTGGATTCCCAGCTCTGGGTGCAATAAGTCAGCCTCCCCCTAAACTTCATATATACACAAAAGTTAATTCACAATGGACACAGATTGAAAGGTAAAACATAAAACTATAAAACGTTTAGAAGAAAATGTAGAAGAATCTCCCTTAGACTGTTAATATGGTAAATTACATGGATTGGTGTTTGAATATTGACTAACCCTTGCACCCTTCGTTGGTCATGATAGATAATGATTTTTATATATTGTTGAATTCTATTTGCTAATGTTTGGCTAAGGACTTTTGTGTCTACATTCAGAGATGTGGGTTTTAGCTTTCTTTTTCCTTTCTTTTTTTTTATACTGTCTTTTTTTGGTTTTAGTATCAAGGTCATACTAGCTTCATGAAACGAGTTGGGGAAGTTTTCCCTTCTTTTTCATTTCTCTAAGAGATTATGTCAAACTAGTCAAATCTATATAGCATACTTCAGAGGAACAGGTCTGCCTTCCTTCCTTCCTTCCTTCCTTCCTTCCTTCCTTCCTTCCACATGATTAACGATTACCTTAAAGAAGAGAGCCACTTATGCAATATAAGGCTTAATTCTTTCCTGTTTTTATATTTCCATAATACTGGTATTGCTATTACTATGTACCAGAAACTATTCTAACCACTTTGTAAACATTAATTCTTTTAATCTTCATACAACCACCATTTGAGGTAAACACTATGATTATCCCAACTTTACAGATGGTAAAACTGAGGCACAGAGAAATTAAAGTAGTTTACGTGAGGTCACACAGCTAGTAAATGGCAGAGTCAGGATTTCAATGCAGGCATCTATTCTCTTATCCACAATACTCTTCTGCCTAAGGGGACATTAGTATTCTTCTCATACTTGAGATAACAAAACTCAAGAACAGACTATTAAGTGATTTTCCCCATTGAACGTGGCCAGAGTAGAACTCTTGATTCCTGTCCACCCTAAACCTGTCCTTTCATATGTCCCCATCTCAGAAAGGTGTTTCAACCAAAATTTTTTGAAAGTTGCCCTTGAGTTTTCTCTTCCCTCTGCCTCCTGCATTCAATCCATCAACAAATCCTGTTAATTTCACCTCCAAAACATGTGTCCAACCCTCTCCTCTCCATCTCGTCCATCCTCTCTCAACCATACTATCATCCAGGAGCCTCCTAATTGACTTCCTTCACTGCACTCCTAAATCTTCATGAATGATTCTCCCTCTACCCTGCAGCTAGAATTATCTTTTTAAAAAGAAATCTTGGGGTGGAGGAGGGGCTCCTGGGTGGCTCAGTCTGTTAAGCAGCTGCCTTTGGCTCAAGTTATAATTAATCCCTGATCTCAGATCACTTCTCACCATGGAGTCTCTTCTCCCTCTCCCTCTGCCCCTCCCTCACCTGCTCATGTTCTCTCTTTCCCTCTCTCTCTGTCTCTCAAATAAATACATAAAATATTTAAAAAGGAAGGAAGAGAGATGAGGGAGGAAGGGAGGGAGGGAGAGAGGAAGGCAGGAAGGCAGGAAGGCAGGAAGGCAGGAAGAAAGGAAGGAAGGAAGGAAGGAAGGAAGGAAGGAAGGAAGGAAGGAAGGAAGGAAGGAAGGAAGGAAGGAAGGAAATAAATCAGGAAATCTCCTTCGAGGAGGCACCTGGGGGGCTCAGTCGGTTAAACCTCAGGTCATGATCCCAGGGTCCTGGGATGGAGCCCCACATTGGACTCCACGCTAAGTGGGGA
>PITA01034460.1:0-11493 GCA_004023965.1 Spilogale gracilis | reverse complement strand
ACCAAATCCCAAGCCCTGAATTCGGTGTTGTGCCTCAGTAAACGGCAAAGACACGGTCTCCACCTTCATCCATGGGGAGTCATACAATGAAACAAGTTACCCTATTAAGTGAAACAACAGGCACCATAATTAATAAACCTGAATCTAGGGGTGCCTGGGTGGCTCAGTTGGTTAAGCGACTGCCTTCGGCTCAGGTCATGATCCTGGAGACCCGGGATTGAGCCCCACAACGGGCTCCCTGCTCAGCGGGAAGCCTGCTTCTCCCTCTCTCACTCCCCCTGCTTGTGTTCCCTCTCTCACTGTGTCTCTATCTGTCAAATAAATAAATAAAATCTTTAAAAAAATAAAAATAAAAAATAAAGCCGAATCTCTGAGGGAACACTGCAGGGGTGCCTGTCCTATTCCAGGTGTGAGGAGGGAGCTGAAGGGCTCAGGAAAGACATCTTGGGAGAAGTCACACTTAAACTCACACCTCTAGGATGAGGACGGGTTAACCGAGTCTGAGGGACAGAGAGCTGTCCAGTTAAAATAAGGCAAATGCCCAGTGTCACTGAGATCATGGCACTTGTGGGAAAATGAAAGAGTTAAAGAGAGCCACTCTACTGTTTCTGCCCAGTGGCCTGATTTTCACTTGCTGTCTTCTAAGAGCAAAACACTCTAGTGTATCTATTTCCACTTGTCTCTACTGTTTTCCTTCTAGGCCCCTTTTTTATTATCTCTAAAGGAAGAAGAGGCACAAATGGGGAGAGGCGGCAGTTTAGGGGTCAGTGGGAGTGACCAAACAGTCTCTTTGCCATCCTCCTCCAATGATTTCAAGTACTGTTCTCTCTGCCTCTAAGTGTCACTGCTCCTCCAGTCCCGTGAAATGACCCCTCAGTCTGGGAACAACAGATAGGCAACAGGGCTGGCATTTTCCCTAGAAATAGCTGGCCTTGCCTCAAATATGGCTTTCCCTGGAGCAGCTTGATGCCCATCGGGGCAGTTGACCTGCATCAGAATTGTGTCCTGTCCTGCGTCTCCTTGCTAGATACGAGAGGAGCTGCTACTAAGCTCTGTCCAAGTCACCAGGGCCACGCATAAAAAAATAAATAACTGAGTATGACTAAAATGAATACTCTATTATCAGGTGCATTTGCATAATTAAGCTTGCTCCCAAAAATTGGCAGAGCACAAACGAGCAAAGTGGGGTTGCATAATATTGATCAAAAGCCCTGGAATGTGATTCTAGCAAAACACAATGAAGTCAGAGCTCTGTGTGTACAGATTAGATAAATGCATCAGCTCAGTGACCAGAGAACAAACTACACGCTTAGAATTTTTTTAACGTAGCTTCTTCTTTTTGTTCAGAATGATATGAGTTCTGACCAAGAATCAGGGCTTGGGAGAGGCAGCTCACACCAGCAGCAAGAGGCCAGGCCACTTGTCAAGAAGACCTGGGGCCCAGGCTCAGTTGCTCTGTGTTGTGTTTCATGGCCTCTAGCCAGAAACATTACTATGCTTTGCTTCCATTTCTTCATTTCTAAAATGGTGTAACAGTGGTTCCTCTACCTACCTAATGGATTGTAAAAAGCACAGAGAAAACACAGATGTAACTGCCCTGTTTCCCATCCTGCTGTGGGGACACAAGGAGCCCCTAAGCCCACATCTTCACCCAGGAGTTGGTGGTGGGCATGGATGTGCTGTGTGCTTTGCAGGAATTAATTGTGAACTGGAAGAGTTGTCCTTCTGACCTCTCCCTCGGCCTGTTCCTCATACTGGGGAGAAGCATCAGAACCAGCCACAAGCAGGGGCCTGGGGCTCTAAATCAGTGTTTCCTATAAGAGAGTTTCTAAGAGGGAAAAATGATCGAGAAAGGTGTGTGCCCTCCCCTGATAACCCATAACGCCAGAGGTTGGAGAATCAAGGAGCATTCTCTCAGGATATCCTCATCCTGAGGGGAAAACTGTCAACACAAAGAAAACCCCAGATTTCTGCATTTCTTTTCCTTTCACCTTGAGACTTTCTGCAACACACAGAGGAGAAAAGCAGGCAACAGGCCAAGATGGCCAGGATTTATATTACCTCTCTTCCTGTTGGGTTTTGTGAGAAGAAATTCTACTCTAATATAAGCCTGATCTATTGGTGACACCCGTCACCCGTGGGTTACCAAGGCTGATTTAGAGCCCTTTTCCTTTTTTATGGTTCCCACTGAAGCTGCCTTCTAGGTCAAAAAAGATTACCTTCTCAAATGATGAGGACCTCTTTTCTATCAATACTGCATGATATTCACAAGTTACCAATGGAAATGGCATCGTTGTCTTTATTATTGTCTGCTGGCAGCCCTCAAACTGGTGTAAATGCTTTCATAAGGGTTCATCTTCAAAGGCCTTCTTTCCCTCAATCTCTAATAATCAAATTCAATTATCCAAATCAAGTTGTGGTCTTTGGGATGAAAATGTATGTCCCTCAGCAGGGTGAGTAGTTGGGGGGATACTACAGTGGGCCTGAGGAAAGAACAGGAAGCAGGAGAGTGGAGGACGACAGTGACAGTGAGCGTGAGCTCTGGTCCTGCTATGCAGAACCTACTGGGGAAAGTCAAGACCAGACGAGCCCTGACTGCGGCATCAGAGTTCGACGGCTGGCACCTGGAGTCCTCCAGAGTGAACCTGTGTCTTATTGAGAGTGAGACAGCGTCTCAAGAATGTGGCCGGCAAGACACGGCTGCAGAACTGGAATAGGCGAGGTAAAAGGGAAGAAAAGTGGAGACAGATATAAGGTGAGAAGAAAAGACACAAACATTGCTGATTTCTCCACAGTGCCTTTTCTCCTAGCAGCAAGTACTGAGAGGCAGGGAAAGAAAAGGAACCTTCTGGCAGAGAAGGATAAGAGAAGGACACCATTATATAAAGATTCACTGTGATGATCTAAATAAAAAGGGAGACAAAATACTGTGTGGCAAGACGTTACATGGTAGGAATGCCTGTTATTGATTCCACTGGGATGGACCCAAGAGACCTGTTTGCAGTAATTCAAATCCCTGGAAATAAGTCATTCAGTGTGCGCCAGAGAGCATTAGAAAAATTGGATTTTGAAGAGAGCATTAAAAGAAAAAGAATGAGCCAATAAGAGAGCATCCTTTGAAAGCTAAGGTTAAAACATGGTTTTTTTCTCTCCGGGGAGGAAACAATCGCTACAGGAGGCATTGTGGCTGTTTTCAAAGGCATTATGATGGACTGGCATCTCTGTAACAGGGGTGGCTGACTTGCAGTCTGAACTTGGGAATGAAAAGCTGAAAGGCAACAATGGGAAATGCTCGCCAGACACTTAAGAGTCCAAGATTAAAGCCATTATTAAAGACAGTGCATATAGAGAGATGGAGCTTAAAGATGATCTGAGAGCCTTGCAGGAACAGAAGAAAAATGTTTCTAGTGTAAAAAATATTCCTCCGTACTTATACAAAGTCCCTTCCTTCTTGACACTCATAGATTCTGGCTAATACACAATTTACTCTTTCTCAGCTCTGATCTGTTGCCCTCCCAACTATTCACTGTGTTCGCTGAAGATCTTGGTTGTGGTTCATGGTCTTTCTATCCATGCCATGACAGGTTATTGTCCTGAACAACTACAGTTCCCTCTAGATACGTACAAAGTAAATAACCTCCTCGCCTTCTCAATTCTGGTGACTTCAGCTTTTCCTCCATTGTGCCACACTGATCATATCCAATCATGGCTTATTATCATGACTGGAACTTTCTACCTGTGAAATGTCAATCATTTACTCATTCATGTTATACATATCTACTGACTACCTACCTTGTGCCAACCACTGTGTCAGTCACAGAAAGAATAATTAGTTAGAAGAAACAATATCCTTTCCTCTGTGGCACTCATAACCTAGTGAAGGAGACAGAGAAACCAATAGGCAATTACAATAAAAGATCATAAGTGCTTGGCTGTAGGTTTTCAGGCAAGGCCTCCTGGGATAAATGATATCTAAAATGGCACTGTAGGGGTGCCTGGGTGGCTCAGTTGGTTAAGTGACTGCCTTCAGCTCAGGTCATGATCCCGGAGACCCGGGATCGAGTCCCCCATCGGACTCCCTGCTCCGCGGGAGGCCTGCTTCTCCCTCTCTCACTCCCCCTGCTTGTGTTCCCTCTCTGACTGTGTTTCTCTCTGTCAAATAAATAAAATCTTTTAAAAAAATAAAATAAAATGACACTGTAAGAATGAGTATGAGTTAGCCAAGAAAAAGTGAGTGATTATGTGGGAGAGGAATCATGTTCTAGACAGAGCAAATAATATTCACATTCAGAAGTAAAAGGAGGAATAGCATATCTACAGTTCTGAAAGTTGTTCAGAATGGCCAACCTTGGTAACTGATGGGCTACATATGTTTAATGAGGGAGAAGATGTAGGAGGGTGATGCCCCAGTTTTGGCTTGAGCAATCAGGTGAGTATTGTTGTCATCCCCTGACAAGGGAATGCCAGAGGAAAAGCAGAATTTAATTTATGGTGTGTCAAGCCCTAACTATCAGTGTGACATCCCTGTGAATCTTCCTCACATCACATCCTACATCAGGTCCCACATCCACTCACCCTCCTACCCTATAGCCACCTGCCAAAACACAAGAACATCCAAATGATTCATTACTGGGGCTCCTGATGGCTCAGTCTGTTAAGATCTGCCTTTGGCTCAAGTCATGATCACAGGGTCCTGGGATCAAACCCTGCATCGAGCTCCCTGCTCAGCGGGGAGCCTATTTCTCCCTCTCTCTCTGCTGCTCCCCCTGCTTGTGCTCAGACTCACTCATTCTCTCTCTGCCAAAAAAATAAATGGAATCTTTTTTTAAAAAAAGATTAATAAACAAATGATTCATTACCTACCTAAGTTCTCTCATCCTTCAAGACTCAGTTTCAGTGGAACTCTTTCTAGAAGATTTCCTATGATGACCCCTGTCCATCCCTCCTAAATCCCTGCCATCCCACGTTCACGACTCTGTGTGGCAGTTTCCTCTTTGCTTGTTTATCTCCCCTTCTCCCCTACTAGCCTGTAAATTCCCTAAGGAATTAGAAGATTAGTGTTGGGTCTTTTTAATGCAGTAGCCTCAAAAAATGTGTGATTTTTTTTCTTTTATTATTCATAGGTTAGTTTTCCTTTTCAGCCCTTACAGTAGCCGGCATTTTTTTCTTATTCTAAATCTTTCTTCTTAATACAATAAATCCTAAATCATAGCACAGCATGCTACTAGTATCACTTCAAACACTGTTCTGACACAACTTTTGCCTTTCTTTTGCAGCCCATGTTTAATGGATGCCAAGTAGGTACTTGTTAAAGTTTAATGAGTGAATGATTACTTGCATGAATAAGCAAATCAGGTGAATAAACTGGCATTTTCATAGTTTTTCAGGAGGGAACTGTCTTTGGGTAGGAAAAGTGAATTTGGACATTTGCACTTTGGAAGGATGCACCACAACAAAGAATTAGCTTAGCTGCTCCCCATGTGAACCAAACAGGAATTTGGGGCTTCAAGACAGGAAGGAGATAGAAGACAAAGAAGAGGAGGAGACAGGTGGCTGAGCCATTCAGTGAGAGAGAGGTGCCCAGTGAAGAGATCCTGTAGGTGGAGTAACTGGATACATCTGTTAAAGATGGAACAGTCTGCTCTGTGAGTCTGATTCACAGCACTGAGGTAGTGTACAGTCTCTGCAGGGCTAGGTGGCCTCGAATGCCTTACTTGGGCAGTTTTTGTACAGATTTATTCCTCTTCTAGACCAAACTGGAGAGTAAAGTGAAGGAATAGCCATGAGAGAAATGTGTTTGAGAAGTAAACATGTAAAGACTTCACGGAGAACAGGAACTCAGATCCCCAAGAGACTAAGGGGAGGTGAGCCCTGGGGGATCCGCCAGGACTTGGATGCCTACAAGATGTGGATGAGCAGCTGAGGCAATTTTATTTACCTTTTTGTGATGGGTTAGCCTTAGAGGTCACTTTAACTGGGCCACGGGTGCCCAGATATTTGGTTAACGTTATTCTGTTTGTGTCTGCAAGGATCTTTCTGGATGGGATTCACATTTGAATTGGCAGACTGAGTAAAGCAGATTGCCCTCCCCAATGTGGGTGGGTGCCATTGACCATGGGCCATCTGTTAAAGGCCTGAATAGAACAAAAAGGCTGAGAAGGTACAATTCACTCTCTCTGCCTGTCTTCTGACTGAAATAGCAATCTGCCCCTGCTTTTGAACTTGAAGCTTACACCACATGGAAGTTTACACCATGGCTCTCCCAGGTCTCCAGCTGGCCAACCACAAATCCTCAGACTTCTCAGCCTTCACAACCACATGAACTAAATTCCTTACTTTCTGTACGTAACAAAATAAATATAGTACATAAATAATGCAGAAATATATAGCATAAAATATATAAATTAAATTAAGGAATATATAGGGGCACCTGGGTGGCTCAGTTGGTTAGGCGACTGCCTTCGGCTCAGTTCATGATCCTGGAGTTCCGGGATCAAGCCCTGCATCAGGCTCCCTGCTCGGTGGGAAGCCTGCTTCTCCCTCTCTCACTCCCCCTGCTTGTGTTCCCTCTCTGGCTGTGTTTCTCTCTGTCAAATAAATAAATAAAATCTTTAAAAAAATTAAGGAATATATATGCAATAAAGAATATATATTCCATTTCTCTAGAGAGCCCAGACTAATACTCTTCTCCTTTGTAATCTCTGAATCTAAAATGTTTCCAAAAGTGAAGGGAGATGAGCCAGAGCACCTGATTAAGCAGGGATCTCATTATCTCAACCCAAATGAAGGTGTGGAAGACACACAGGCCAATAAGAACGCAGTAGGATAGGCACTCAGAACAGTTTAAGAAACATAAAGAAGAAACTTTATATTCAAAGAGGGAAATAGAGGAAAAGAGGAAGAGTCTAGGGGTGAACAACAGCTACATAAGAAAATGGTAGGGAGAAACTTGTTGCAGAATAAAGAAGACAAAAGTATTTTCCTTCATAAGAGCAGCTTTGTCGAAAACCCAAGGAGGAAAAATGGAAGTGGGAAGAATAGATCCAGAGGGATTAATGTAGAGAGAGGTCAAAGGTAACATGAGCAACAGGCCCCTGGTAGGTAGAACTTGAGTCCAGAAGACGGTGGAATACCTGAACCTCAGAGAGGACAAGAAGCACAGCAAGAGACAGAGAAGAGTGCTCAGAGCAATACTGGACAGAGGAAGAAAGATCACCAAAACTTGGGACAAGCACAGTTCCAAAGAGGAACATGTAGCACAAGTGGCAAAGGAACTCAGGGGGCACAATGTGTTGCCTAAGGGGCTTTGAGAAGAAAATACTAATGGAATTTTTGTGAGAAAAGTAAAATGGAACATGAAAACGGGAATTTACTGTTCTCAAAGAGGAGGCTCTTCACTTGGTAATAATATGACTTAGCCAGTTTTTCTAGTGGCAAAAGAAAGCAATTCAAGTTGGCTTAAGAAAGGGAAAAAAATTTTATTAGAAGGTTATTGAGTAATTCAATAAGCCTAAGGATAGCTAGACCACAGGAGACATTGAAAACAGTTAATAGTTACCAAAAAAAATCAGCCATGCTTTCTGTCCCTGCTTCTCTCTGGGTGTTCACTTCCTCTTCCCAGCACAGAAGGTGCTGGAAGATGGCTGCTTCACAGCTTTTTGAGTAGACATCAGCTCACTTCAAGGCACCCACACAGGCTGACTCACAGAGGGAAAATAAGACTGGACCTCTAACTCAGCCATTTTGGCACAGGGGCAAAGGAAGACAACACACAAGTGTGGCCAAGGCCCCTCCCTTACCGGGGGATGATTGTCAGAGAAATGAAGTTGTTACGAGCCTAGAGGTCACTACTTCACTGGACAAATGGAAACATCAAAACAGAAAATGAGAAGACAAACTATTTTTGAAGCATATGTAAATAACACCACATAGACGGGATCAGAAGAAGAAATGTTGATAATAAAATACAGGGGGAAAATCATGTGATGAACATAAAATCTAAGAGTAAAAAAGCACACATTTTTTTTTTCTGCTTCTGCTGTCTAGTTAACGGTGACTCTTCAACTGTAACACAGGTCCACTTGGTGAAATAGAAGCTTCATTACCAAACAAGAAAGACTGAGTACTTTCCAATGCCAGCTCTTTTTCTCACGGTGATCCTGGAGCAAGACCTGCATCTGTGGGCTGAGGACCTTTGCTACGCCATCTTCAAAAGACCGTAGCAGAGCCTCTGCCTCTATGCAAACTACACTAAAAACAAAAACAAAAACAAAAAAACAAAGTCACAAGGGGCACCTGGGTGGCTCGGTCGGTTTGAACTCAGAGAGTGATCTCAGGGTGGTAAGATCAAGCCTTGAGTCAGGCTCCACTCTCAGCACAGAGTCTGCTTCAAATTCTCTCTCCCCCTCCCTCTGCCCCTCCCACTCATTCTCTTCCACTCGCTCTCTGTCTCAAATAAATAAATAAATCTTTAAAAAACAAAAACAAAAAACAATGTCACAAAATAAAAATTGATGCAAGACTGAGAGATAGTTTGAGTGCCTTAAAAAAGCCTCAGAAAAGAATTATACAGTTATTAAAGACTATCCTTATAAAATAAAAATGGATGGATTCTTTAATAAATACAGTTTTAGAGGATATTTGCCAGAAGAATTGGGACCAAACAAAAGACTATATGGGATATCTTACAAAACCAGTTGTTGGCTTAATCATTGTACAGAGGACTGTTCAACAGAGGAACACTCACTTGCCAAAGGAAATGGACAAAAAACTTGTTACTCATTGGACAAGGTCATGGAAAAAGGGTCATATTAAAGAGATATCAAAATATAACTCTAAATTCTTGTATTCCATTATTTTCCAATAAAATTTTTAAATTATATACAAAATTCATGGATCAAAGGAAGATAAAATAGATTCTTTTTTAAAAATCTATTAATTTATTTATTTTCAATGTTCCAGGATTCATTGTTTATGCCCCACACCCAGTGCTCCATGCAATATATGCCCTCAGTACCTACCACCAGGCTCACCCATCCCCCCACTCCCTCCCCTCCAAGACCCTCAGTTTGTTTCTCAGTCCAAAGTCTCCATTCTTAAGCAGATAGACACAAAGGCATGGAGGAGCATAAGCTGATTCAAAGAACGAGGTTAATTACAAACCAGAAATGAGGTTATATTTTGTAATTACCCATTTTCTATCAGTGAGGCAGATTTTTGTGTTTTATCTCTGATTTTTAGCCAACAATAAAGATAGGAGAACCTGACCAATTGCATAACCCAGGATGTTCACAGAACACAAACAGAACAACTTTGTAAGAGAAGCTCAACCATTCCTAGTAGAATGTAACCACATTTTATGAGAATTTAAAATAATGTAATATAAAATGAGTAATGCAGTCCCACCTTTTGCACAAATTTTGAAATGTGGTTCCCAAATTTTTTCCTTAATTCATAAAAAAATGCATAATTTCATAATTGTGCCAACTGAACTATAAACTGTATCCATGCTGTTGATTCCTAGTAGTGCCAGTTTAGGCTGCAGACAGAAAGATCCACTAGCCTCTGTCACATTCAATCTTGAGTTATGACTATATCCAAATATGCTATATCAGTACCGGTATGTGTACTGATTCCCTCACTTCAAAAATAAGCAAATTTCCAAAACAAGTGTATACTGTGTGATCCTAATATATGGATATTTCTTAATAAATGTGTATATTATACTAAAAGCCAGAAAATAACACAACTTATTACTAATAACTGGTTGACTGATGGTCAATAGTTTTATACTTCTTCATTATACTTAGGTTTCTAAATTTTCTATAATAAATATGTACTGCCATTTTAATTAAGAAAAAACTATACATATTTTTATAAAATTCTTTAAGTTTACATGGACACAGAGACAAAATAATAATTCAGTTCCACTCTACCAAGCACAATTCACTAAATTTAACATGGAGTCAAGCTAATTCCTTTTCTTTTTTTTTAGTATTTTATTTATTTATTTGAGAGAGAGAGAGACAGCATGAGTGGGGAGGAGAGGGAGAAGCAGGCTCTCCACTGAGAAGAGAGGGCTCAATCTCAGGACCCTGGGATAATGACCTGAGCTGAAGGCAGACGCCTAACCAACTGAGGTCAGGTCAACCCAGGTGCCCCAAGCTAATTCCTAATGTACACTGATATTCACAGTAAACTATGTTAAAGATATATGCCAAGCTAACCAACTAGAATAACTTGCTATGGAAACTTACCTATTTACTCGATCTGTGTTTGTCACATATCTATTATGTATCTGGCTCTAAGCTAAGTCATACAGATGAAATAATGAACACGTCAAACATATTCCCAGCCTCATGAAATTTGAGTTCTAGCATGATGGACAAAAGCAAGAGAACTGAAAAACAAAATGACAACTTCTAACAAGTGCTGTAAATGGGCAAAGGGTTCATTGGGAAGTATTACAGGGGATGCCTAGGTGGTATGAAACTCTTGGTTTCAGCTCTGATCCTGAGATTGAGCTCTGAGTCAGGCTCCGTGCTCAGTGTGGAGTTTCCTTGAGATTCTCTCTCTCTCTCCCTCTGCCCCTCCTGCTGTGCACATGCTCTCTCTCTCTAATAAGTAAGTAAATCTTTTTAAAATAGTATTACAGGCTAACACATGTTGATGGTTAGTGAGGGCCTCTTTTAGGAGGTGACATTTAAGCTTAAGGGAAAGCATGGAACAGCATATAATAAAGCTCAGAAGCAGGAATTCACTCGAAATCCTTGTGGAACCAAAAGTCGAATGCCCAGGGAGCAAAAGGAGCAGGACTGGGATAAAACTGTAGGGAGATAACCTCCATAACCAGGTTAAAACCTGAGTATAGCTACCAAAATCATAACTTGGTTTTTAGCATGGTTGATCTGTGGCCCTTCTCCAAAGTGGGGCCAACTATCTATGGAAGCTGGTATGTTGACAATAAAGCCACTTTCTCTTTGTAAAGAAAGTGTCTGTCATGAAGAAGGTTGATCTTGATCTTGAGAGAGTTCTCACAGGTGGGCAGAAGCCAGATGCCTCGACTAGGGTAAAAAGAGTTAGAAGAAGAAACAGACAGAAAACAAAAAATAAAGAAAAGAGAGGGAACAGAAATAAAAGTAAAATAATGAACACTTTTTTAAAAATTGAGCACTATCTCAGAGAAAAGGCTGTTAGTTTTTCCCCATTGAGGATGATATTCATTGTGGGTTTTTCGTAGATAGATTTTATGAGGTTGAGAAATGTTCCCTCTATCCCTATACTTTGAAGAGTTTTGATCAGGAACAAGGCAAGGATGCCCACTCTCACCACTACTATTCAACATAGTGTTAGAAGTCCTAGCAACAGCAATCAGACAACAGAAAGAAATAAAAGGTATCCAGCTTGGCAAAGAGGAAGTCAAACTCTCTCTCTTTGCAGATGACATGATACTATATGTGGAAAACCCAAAAGACTCTACCCCCAAACTACTAG
>PITA01034459.1:0-11592 GCA_004023965.1 Spilogale gracilis | reverse complement strand
TGTGATCAATGATAAAAAGAAAACACTTTTATTACACCATTCCTAAGGTCTCCTCCAAAGTCTAAGCATCACTTCTTATTGTTGATATTCCCAAGAGCACTGCAACCTTATTGTCTCCACAGAAAGAACAAATTAAGAATACCACTGTTGCAGCTCCATTTCCTACTCACACTGAACTCATGAGGCCTCCTGACTCCCAGCTCAACTCTGGAGGAACTATAAAGGGGAAACATCAAAACACAGATGATATCTTGAGAAACCATTGGGGAGATGGAGAGGTGCTTTGAACTGAGGGCAAGGAGATGGGCAGAAACAGCTAATCACCAGCAGCTGGGTGCCTCAGTGAGTTTAAGCCTCTGCCTTTGGCTCAGGTCATGATCTCAGGGTCCTGGGTCGAGGCCCACATTGGGCTCTCTGCTCAGGAGGGAGCCTGCTTCCTCCTCTCTCTCTGCCTGCCTCTCTGCCTACTTGTGATCTCTCTCTGTCAAATAAATAAAATAAATAATTTTAAAAAAGAAAAGAAAAGAAAAGAAACAGCTAATCCCGAGGCAAGAAGTAGTACCATTCAGTGACATGGAGAAAAATAGAGAGAAGAGCTGCTGGAATGTGTAGAAGAGGGCAAAACAACTCTTCTCCTATTTCCCAAGTTTCAGTGGCTGGAGAATGCAAATCAAACTGATAAAAGATATATTTACAAGAGGAAAAGGGGCACCTCAGTGGCTCAGTTGTTAAGCATCTGCCTTCAGCTCAGGTCAGGATCCTGGAGTCCCAGAATGGAGCCGAGCATCAGGCTCCCTGCTCCGCGGAAAGCCTGCGTCCTCTCTCACTCCCCCTGCTTATGTTCCCTCTCTAGCTGTGTTTCTTTCTGTCAAATATTAAATCAATAAACAAACAAACAAAGAAGAAGAAAAAACAGATTTCGTGACATACATACATACATACATACATACGTACACAAAGAAAAATGTGGCTCAACAGAGTGCCTGGTACCTCACTTGGCTGAGCAATCAATTCTTGGTTTCACCTCAGTCATGATCTCAGGGCTGTGAAAACCCCAGGATAGGCTCCTTTCTGGGCATGGAGCCAGCTGAAGATTCTCTTTCTCCCTCTTCTTTTGCCCCTCTCCTCATCCCACTCGCAGACCTGCGCTCGCTCTCTCTCTCTCTCTCAGAAAAAAAAAAGAAGCTGTCTGTTTGCTGATGACAGGACATTATCTACAGAAAACCTGAAAGAATACACACACACATACACACATATACAAACCTGCTAAAACTAGAACTGATGAAAGAATTCAGCAAAGTTGCAGGATACAAGATCAACATAAGAAAAATCAGTTGTGGGGCTCCGAGGTGGCTCAAAGAGTTAAGCCTCTGCCTTGGACTTGGATCATGGCCTCAGGGTCCTGGGATTGAGCCCCACATCGGGCTCTCTGCTCAATGGGGAGCCTGCTTCTCCCTCTCTCTCTGCCTGCCTCTCTGCCTACTTGTGATCTCTCTGTCAAATAAATGAATAAAATCTTTAAAAAAAAAATTCAATCTATCTTAAAAAAAAAAAAGAAAAAAGCTGAAGGCATTACACTTTGATTTCAATCTAAAAACCTAGAGTAATCAAAACAGGAGGGTGCTGATATAAAAAGAGACACACAGACCAGTGTGTGGAAGAGAATCAAGAGTACAAAAATAAGTTCCTGCATATACAGTCAACTAATATTTGACAAAGGAGCCAAGAATATTCAAGGGGAAAGGAGAGTCTCCAAAATAAGTGGTGGGGCTCCTGGGTGACTCAGTTGGTTGGGCAGCTGCCTTCAGGTCAGGTCATGATTCCAGGGTCTTGGGATGGAGCCTTGTGTGGGGCTTCCTGCTCAGCAGGGAGCCTGCTTCTCCCTGTCTGTCTGCTACTACCCCTGCTTGTACTCTCTCTCTCTCTCTGTGTGTCAAATAAATGTAAGATATCTTAAAAAATAAAATTTAAAAAAATGTTACTGGGAAAACTGGGTAACTACATGCAGAAAAATTAAATTAGACCTCTATCTTACACCACTCACAAAAATTAACTCAAAGTGGATTAAAAACAAGCATAAGATTTGAAACCGTAAAATTCCTAGAAGAAAACACAGGAGAAAATCCCTTGATATTGGTCTTGGCAATGATTTTTCAGGTACGACACAAAAAGCACCATCAATAAAAGCAAAAATCTGCAAGTAGGACTATATCAAAAAGGTTCGGCACAACAAAAGAAATGATCAACAAAATGAAAAACAACGTAAAGAATGGGAGAAAATATTTGAAAATCATATATTTGAAAGTGAGTAATATCTAAAATATATAAAGAACTCATGGGGTGCCTGGGTGGCTCCATTGGTTAAGCGTCTAACTCTTGGTTTTGGCTCAGGTCATGATCTCATGGGTTGTGAGACTGAGCCTTGCATTCATCTCTGCCCTCAGCAGGGAGTCTGCTTGAAGATTCTCTCCTTCTGCCCCTTGCCCTGCTCTCACACTCTCTCTCTCTAAAAATAAACCTTAAAAAAAAAAAAAAAAAAAAGATGGGGCCACTGGGTGGCTCAGAGGATTAAGTCTCTCTCTCTCTGCCTTTGGCTCAGGTCATGACCTCAGGGTCCTGGGATCGAGTCCCACATTGGGCTCTCTGCTCAGTAGGGAGTCTGCTTCCCCTTCTTTCTCTGCCTGCCTCTCTGTCTATTTGTGATCTCTCTCTCTCTCTCTCTGTCAAATAAATAAATAAAATCTTCAAAAAAAAAAATTAGGGTGCCTGGGTAGCTCAATGGGTTAAAGCCTCTGCCTTCAGCTCAGGTTATAATCTCAGGGTCCTGGGATTGAGTCCCACATCAGGCTCTCTGCTCAGCAGGGATCCTTCTTCCTCCTCTCTCCCA
The DNA here is from genome assembly GCA_004023965.1 of Spilogale gracilis. Lineage (NCBI taxonomy): Eukaryota > Metazoa > Chordata > Mammalia > Carnivora > Mephitidae > Spilogale > Spilogale gracilis. The sequence goes on along the minus strand of PITA01034459.1, from coordinate 8,705 downwards.
GCCTACCCCTCTGCCTACTTGTGATCTCTCTCTCTGTCAAATAAATAAATAAATAAATAAATAAATAAATAAATAAATAAATAAATAAGTAAATAAAAAGAACTCATATAATGCAATAACAAAAAAAAAACAAACAACCCAATTAAAAATGGGAGGAGGAACTGAATAAACATTTCTCCAAAAGAGACATATAAATGGCCAGCAAATACATGAAAAGGTCCTCAACATCACTAATCATCAGGGAAATGAACATCAAAACCACAATGTTATAATACCCCCAACCTGTTAGAATGGCTATCATCAAAGACAAGAAATGAGTGTTGACTAGGATGTGGAGAAAAAGGAAACCCTTGTGCACTGTTGGTGGCTTGCAAACTGGTGGAGCCACTGTGGAAAACAGTATAGAGTTTCTCAAAATATTAAATGTAGAACTATCACATGATCCAGATATCCCACTTCTAGATATATAATCAAGGGAAATGAATGGATATCAAGAGATATCTGCTTCCCGATGTTTTGTTGCATTATTTTCTATAGCCAAAATATGAAAACAACATAAGCATATATCAAGGGGATGAATGGATAAAGGAGATGTCATATATATGTCACATATATATAATGAGTATTATCTAGCCATGAGAAAGAAGGAAATTATGCCATTTATGACATGGATGGAACTTTGAGGGTATTATGCTAAGTGAGATAAGTCAGACTGAAAAAGACAAATACTGTTTGATATCATTTATATGTGCAAACTGAAGAAACCAAACTCGTAGAAATAGAGAATAGAATGGAGGTTGCCAGGGGCTGTGGGATAGGGGAATTAGGGAGAAGTTGTTCAAAGGATACAAACTTACAATCAGAAGATGAGTAAGTTCTGAGGATGGAATACACAGCATTGTGACTACAATACTGTACTATATACTTCAAAGTTGCTAAGAAACTAGATCTTAAATATTCTCACCACAGAGTGAAATGATAATTATGTGAAATTTTGGAGATGTTCATAATGCAATATGTAAATGTATCAATCAATATGTGGTAACCTGAAGCTCACACAATATTATATGTCAGTTACATCTCAATTTTTATTTTTTTTAATTTTATTTATTTATTTGACAGAGAGAGAGAGAGACAGCGAGAGAGTGAACACAAGCAGGGGGAGTGGGAGAGGATGAAGCAGGTTTCCCGTCAAGGAGGGAGCCCAATGCGGGGCTCGATCCCAGGACCCGGGGATCATGACCTAACCTGAAGGCAGACGCTTAACAACTGAGCCACCCAGGTGCCCCACATGTCAATTTAAAAAAAAAAATTTTAGCACACAGATCAATTAAACAAAACAGAGAGCCCAGAAATAAGCCCAAAACTATATGGTCAATTAATACATGAGGAAGGAGGCAAGAATATACAACGGGGAAAATACAATCTCTTCAATAAATGGGGGACAGCTGGGTGTCTCAGTCGTTGGGTGTCTTGCCTTCAACTCAGGTCATGATCCCGCAGTCCCGGGATGGAGGCCCACATCGGGCTCCCTGCTCGGCAGGAAGCCTGTTTCTCCCTCCCTCCCCCTGCTTGTGTTCCCTCTCTGTGTTCCTCTCTGTGTTTCTCTCTGTCAAATAAATAAATAAAATCTCAAATAAATAAATAAATAAATAAATAGTGCTGGGAATACTACATGTAAAATAATGAACCTGGACCACTTTCTTATACCATACACAAAAATAAACTCCAAATAGATTAAAGACCTAAATGTAAGACCTGAAACCATAAAAGTTCTAGAAGAGAGCACAGGCAGTCATTTCCCCGACATCTGCAATAACAACGTTTTTCTAGATATGTCTCCTGAGGCAAGGGAAACAAAATAAAGGGACTACATCAAAGTAAAAGGTGCTTACACGGCCAAGGAAACCATCGATAAAACAAAAAGGCAACCTAGTGAATGGGAGAAGAAATCTGAAAATGATATATCTTATAAAAGGCTAATAATCAAAATACACAAAGACTTACATAACACCAAAAAACAAAACAAAAAGAAATCTTCTTTAAAAATGGGCAGAGGGGATGGCTGGGTGGCTCAGTCAGTTAAGCATCTGCCTTCAGCTCAGGTCATGATCCCAGTGTCCTGGGATCAAGTCTCGCATCGCACTCCTTGCTCAGCAGGAGCCTGCTTCTCCTTCAGCCTGCTGCTCCCCCTGTTCGTGTGCTCTCTCTTTTGGTCTTGTGTGCTCGCTCTCTCTCTCTCTCTCTGACAAGTAAATAAATAACATCTTTAAAAAGAAAATGGGCAGGGGCGCCTGGGTGGTTCAGTTGGTTGGGCGACTGCCTTCGGCTCAGGTCATGATCCCGGAGACCCGGGATCGAGCCCCACATCAGGCTCCCTGCTCTGCGGGAAGCCTGCTTCTCCCTCTCTCACTCCCCCTGCTTGTGTTTCCTCTCTCGCTGTATTCCTCTCTGTCAAATAAATAAAATCTTTTAAAAAAAAAATGGGCAGAGGACCTGAATAGACATACAGATGGCCAAGAGACACATAAAAAGATGTTCAAAATCACTAATCATCAGGGAAATGGAAACCAAAACCAAAATGAGTTATCATCTTACACCTGTGAGAATGGCTAAAATCAGACACAAGAAGTAAGAAGTATTGGTGAGGACATGGAGAAAAAAAAGGAACCCTGATGCAATGTTAGTGGGAATGTAAACTGGTGCAGCCACTGTGGAAAACAGTATGGAGGTTCCTCAAAGTATTAAAAATAGAACTACCATATAATCCAATAATTCCACTTCTGGGTTTTTACCCAGAGAAAACAAAAACACTAATTTGAAAAGATATATGTATCCCTATGTTCATTGCAGCTTTATTTATAATAGCAAAGATATGGAAGCAAAATTAAGTGTCCATTGATACTTGAATGGACAGGGAAAATTTGGTACACGCACACATACACATGCACACAAGAAAGCATGCAATGGAATATTACTCAGCCATAAAAAGGAAGAGATCATGCCATTTGCAACAACCTAGGTATCATGCTAAGGAAAATAAGACAGACTGAGGGAAATACCATATGTTGCCACTTACATATGGAATCTAAAAAAAAAAAAACAAAAGAAATGAATAAACAAACGAAAAGCAGATTAAGACCTATAAATACAGAGAATAAATCTATGGTTGTCAGAAAAGAACAGGATAGTGGGGGATGGGCAAAACAGGTGAAGGGAAGTGGGAGATACAGGCTTCTAGTTATAGAATGAGTAAATCACAATAATAAAAGGCACAACATAGGGAATATGGCCAATGATAGTGTAATAGTGTTGTATGGTAACAGATGGTAGTTACCCTTGTGGTAAGCATAGCATAATGTTTAGAGAAATTGAATCCCTATATTGTACACCTGAAACTAATGCAACATTGTGTGTCAACTGTACCCAAACATATAATGTATTATTTGTTTCAGGGGTACAAGTCTGTGAACCATCAGTCTTACACAATTCACGGCACTCACAATAGCACATACCCTCCCCAGTGTCCATCACCCTGCCACCCTATCCCTCCCACTCCCCTCCCCTCTAGCAACCCTCAGTTTGTTTCCTGCAATCAAAAGTCTCTTATGGTTTGTTTCCCTTTCTGGTTTCATCTTGTTTCATTTTTTCCTCTCTTTCCCTATCATCCTGTCATTTCTCAAATTCCTCATATCAGTGAGATCATATGATAATTGTCTTCCTCTGACTGACTTATTTTGCTTAGCCTACTACCCTCTAGTTCCATCCACTTCTCTGCAAATGACAAGATCGGGGGGCTGATGGCTGCATAGTATTCCATTGTATATATATACACCACATCTTCTTTATCCACTCCTCTGTTGATGGACATCTAGGCTCTTTCCATAGTTTGGCTATTGTGAACATTGCTGCTATAAACATTCAGGTGCATGTGCTCCTTTGGATCACTACATTTGTATCCTTAGGGTAAATACCCAGTAGTGTGATTGCTGAGCCATAGGGTAATTCTATTTTTAACTTTTTGAGGAACCTCCATACTGTTTTCCAGAGTGCCTGCACCAGCTTGCATTCCCACCAATAGTGTAGGAGGGTTCCCCTTTCTAAGTATCCTCTCCAACACCTGTAATTTCCTGACTTGTTAATTTCAGCCATTTTGACTGGTATGAGGTGGTATCTCACTGTGGTTTTGTGGTTTCAATTTGTATTTTCCTGATGCTGAGTATGTGCAGCACTTTTCATTTGTCTGTTGCCCATTTGGATGTCTTCTTCGCAAAAATATCTGTTCATGTCTTCTGCCCATTTCTTGATTGGATTATTTGTTCTTTGGGTGTTGAGTTTGAGAAGTTCTTTATAGATTTGGGATATTAGCCCTTTATTTGATATGTCATTTTCAAATATCTTCACCCATTCTGTCAGTTGTCTTTTGGTTTTGTTCACTATTTCCTTTGCTCTGCAAAAGCTTTTTTATCTTGACGAAGTCCCAATAGTTCATTTTTGCCCTTGCTTCCCTTGCCTTTGGTGATGTTTCTAGGAAGAAGTTTCTGCGGCTGAGGTTGAAGAGGTTGCTGCCTGTTTTCTCCACAAGGATTTGGATGGATTCCTGTCTCACATTGAAGTCTTTCATCCATTTTCAGTCTATTTTTGTGTGTGGTATAAGGAAATAGTCCAGTTTCATTCTTCTGCATGTGGCTGTCCAATTTTCCTAACACCATTTGTTGAAGAGACTGTTTTTTCCACTGGACATTCTTTCCTACTTTGTAAAGATTAGTTAACCATAGAGTTGAGGTGGTCCATTTCTGGGCTCTCTACGCTGTTCCATTGATCTATGTGTCTGTTTTTGTGCCAGTACCGTACTGTCTTGATGATTACAGCTTTGTAATAGAGCTTGAAGTCTGGAATTGTGATGCCAACTTTGATTTTCTTTTTCAACCTTCCTCTTGCTTTTTGGGGTCTTTTCTGGTTCCATATAAATTTTAGGATTATTGTTCCATTTCTTAGAAAAAAAGTTGATGGTATTTTTATAGGGATTGCATTAAATGTGTAGATTCCTGTAGGTAGCATAGACATTTTCACAGTATTTGTTTTCTAATCTATGAGCATGGGATGTTTTTCCATTTCTTTGTGTCTTCCTCAATTTCTTTCAGGAGTACTCTATAGGTTTCTGAGTACAGATTCTTTTCCTCTTTGGTTAGATTTATTCCTAGGTATCTTACAGTTTGGATGCAATTGTAAATAGCATTGACTCCTTAATTTCTCTTTCTTCTGCCTTGTTGTTGCTGTATAGAAATGCAACTGATTTCTGTGTATTGATTTTGGATCCTGACACTACTGAATTCCTCTTTGAGTTCTAGCAGTTTGGGGGTGGAATCCTTTGGCTTTTCCACATAAAGTATCATATCATCTGCAAAGAGTGAGAGTTTGACTTCTTCTTTGCCAATTTTGATGCTTTTTATTTCTTTTTGTTGTCTGATTGCCAAGGCTAGAACTTCTAGTACTATGTTGAATAGCAGTGGTGAGAGTGGACAGCCCTGCCATGTTCCTAATCATAGGGGAAAACCTCTCAGTTTTTCCCCATTGAGAATGATATTCACTGTGGGTTTTTCATAGATGGCTTTTATGATATTGAGGTAGGTATCCTCTATCCCTACACTGTGAAGAGTTTTGATCAAGAAAGGATGCTGTACTTTGTCAAATGCTTTTTCAGCATCTATTGAGAGGATCACATGGTTCATGTTCTTTCTTTTAAGTATTGTATCATATTGATTTATTTGTGTGGGTTAAACCGATTTTGCAGCCCAGGAATGAATCCCACTTGGTCGTGGTGAATAATCCTTTTAATGTACTGTTGGATCCTAGTGGCTGGTAATTTGGTGAGAATTTTTGCATCCGTGTTCATCAGGAATATTGGTCTCTAACTCTCCTTTTTGATGAGGTCTTTGTCTGGTTTTGGTATTAAGATAATGCTGGTCTCATAAAATGAGTTTGGAAGTTCTCCTTCCATTTCTATTTTTTGGAACAGTTTCAGAAGAATAGGTATTAATTCTTCTTTAAATGTTCAGTAGAATTCCTCTAGGAAGCCATCTGGCCCTGGGCTCTTGTTTTTTGGGAGATTTTTGTTAATTGCTTCAATCTCCTAGTTCAGTTTTAGTAGTTTATACATCTCTAGGAATGCATACATTCATTTCTTCCAGATTGTCAAATTTCCTGGCGTATATTTGCTCATAATGTTTTTATAATTGCATTTCTTTGGAGTTCATTGTGATCTCTCCTCTTTCAATCATTACTTTATTAATTTGGGTCCTTTCTCTTTTATTTTTGATAACTCTAGCTGTAGGTTTATCAATCTTATTAATTATTTCAAAGAACTACCTCTTAGTTTCATTGATTCATTCTGTTCTTTTGGTTTCTATTTCATTGATTTCTGCTCTGATCTTTATTATTTCTCTTCTGCTGGGTTTAGGCTTTCTTTGCTATTCCTTTTCCAGCTCCTTTAGGTACAGGGTTAAGCTGTATATTTGAGACCTTTATTGTTTCTTGAGAAAAGCTTGTATCGCTAATATACTTTCCTCTCAGGACCACCTTTGCTGCATCCCAAAGATTTCGAACAATTATGTCTTCATTTTCATTTGTTTCCATGAATTTTTTAATTCTTCTTTAATTTCCTGGTAGACCCATTCATTCTTTAGTAGTATGGTCTTTAGCCTCCATGTATTTGAGTTCTTTCCAACTTTCCCTTTGTGTTTGAGTTCTAGTTTCAAAGCATTGTGGACTGAAAATATGTAGGGAATGATCCCAGTCTTTTGGTACCAGTTGAGATCTGATTTGTGACCCAGGATGTGATCTATTCTGGAGAATGTTCCATTGCACTAGAGAAGAATTCTTTATCTGTTGTTTTGGGATGGAATGTTCTGAATATATCTATGATGTCCATCTGGTCCAGTATGTCATCTAAAGCCTTTATTTCCCTGTTGATCTTTTGCTGAGGTGATCTGTCCATTTCAGTGATTCTGTCCCTTCAGTGGAGGGTGTTATATTCCCTTACTATTATTGCATTATTGTGGATGTGTTTCTTTGATTTTGTTATTAATTGGTTTATATAATTGACTGCATCCATGTTAGAGACATAGATATCGAAAATTATTAGGTCCTCTCATTTGACAGACCTTGTAAGTATGATATAGTGTCCCTCCTCATCTCTTATTATAGTCTTAAAATCTAATTTGCTTGATATAAAGATTGCCACTCCAGCTTTCTTTTGATGTCCATTAGCAGGGTAAATTGTTTTTCACCCCCTCACTTTACATCTGGAAGTGTCCTTGGGTCTAAAATAAGGTTTTTGCAGACAGCATATTGATGAGTCTTTTTTTTAACCCATTCTGATACCCTGAGTATTTTGATTGGGGTATTTAGCCCAGTTACATTCATGGTAACTGTTGAAAACTATGAATTCAGTGCCATTGTATTGCCTGTAAGCTGACTGTTACTGTATATTGCCTCTGTTCCTTTCTGGTCTGTTACTTTTAAGCTCTATCTTTGCTTAGAGGACCCCTTACAATATTTCCTGTAGGGCTTATTTGATGTTTGCAAATTCTTTTAGTTTTGTTTATCCTGGAAGCTTTTTATTTCTCCTCCTATTTTCAATAACAGCCTAACTGGATATAGTATTCTTGGCTGTATATTTTTCTCATAGTTCTCTGAATATATTATCCCAGTCCTTTCTGGCCTGTCAGGTCTCTGTGGCTAGGTCTGCTGCCAATCTAATATTTTTACTGTTGTAGGTTACAGACCTCTTCTCCCAAGTTGCTTTCAGGATTTATCACTTTGTCTCTGAGACTTGCAAGTTTTACTATTAGATAACAGGGTGTGGATTTATTTCTACTGATTTTGAGGGGAGTTCTCTGTGCCTCCTGGATGTTGATGCTTGTTTCCTTCCCCAAATTAGGGAAGTTCTCTGCTATAATTGGCTCCAATACACCTTCTGCCCCCCTCTCTCTTTCTTCTTCTTCTGGGATCCCAATTATTCTAATATCATTTCATCTTGTGATGTCACTTATCTCTCAAATTCTCCCTTTGTGGTCCAGTAGTTGTTTGTCTCTCTTTTTCTCAGCTGCTTTATTCTCCATCATTTGGTCTTCTATATCACTAATTCTCTCTTCTGCTTCATTTATCCTAGCAGTAGGAGACTCCATTTTTTATCACCTCATTAGTAGATTTTTTTTTCAATTCAATTTGGTTAGATTTTAGTTCTTTTATTTCTCCAGAAAGGGATTTTTTTCTCCAGAAAGGGATTCTCGATTATCTTCTATGTTTTTTTCAAGCCTAGCTAGCATCTTTAGAAACATCATTCTGAACTCTAGTTCTGACATCTTGCTAATGTCCATATTGATTAGATACCTAACAATCAGTACTGCCTCTTGTTCTTTTTCTGAGATGAGTGTTTCCACCTTACATTTTGTCCAGAGAAGAATAGATGAATAAGAGAATAAAATGTTCAAAGGGTAACAACGACCCCAGAAAAATATACACTAACCAAATCAGAAGAGAACCAAAACGGGGTGCCTGGGTGGCTCAGTTGGTTAAGCGACTGCCTTCGGCTCAGGTAATGATCCTGGAGACCCAGGATCAAGTCCCACATCAGGCTCTCTGCTTGGCAGGAAGCCTGCTTCTCCCTCTCTCACTCCCCCTGCTTGTGTTCCTTCTCTGGC
>PITA01034458.1:0-11592 GCA_004023965.1 Spilogale gracilis | reverse complement strand
ATTGTCAACTTATTTAAGCTCCAGTGCCCTTCATTTGGTCCAATACCACTCTAGTTGTTGCTGTGAGGTATTTTTTGGATGTGACTAACATATCTTTTTTATTTCTTTTTCATTTAAATTAAATTAACATATAGTGTATTATTAGTTTCAGAGGTAGAGTTCAGTGATTCATCAGTCTTATATAACATCTAGTGCTCATTACATCCTGTGCTCTCCTTAATGTCCATCACCTAGTTACCTCATCACCCCCCTCCCCTTAAGCAACCCTCAGTTTGTTTCTTATGATTAAGAGTCTCTTATGGTTGTCTCCCTGTCTGATTTTGTCTTATTTTATTTTTCCCTCCTTTCCGCTATGCTCCTCTGTTTTGTTTCTTAAATTCTACATATGAATGAAATCATATGATAATTATTTTTCTCTGACTGACTTATTTCGCTTAGCATAATACCCTCTAGTTCCAACCATGTAATTGCAAATGGCAAGATTTCATTGTTTTGAAGGACATCTGGGCTCTTTCCAGAGTTTGGCTATTGTGGACATTGCTGCTATAAACATTGGGTTGCAGGTGCCCCTTTGGATCACTACATTTTATCTTTGGAGTAAATACCCAGTAGTGTAATTATTGGGTCTTGGGTAGATCTATTTTCAACTCTTTGAGGATCTTCCATATTGTTTTCCCGAGTCATTGTACCAGCTTGCATTCCAACCAACAGTGTAAGCAGGTTCCCCTTTCTCCACATCCTCCCAATGTCTGTGATTTCCTGACTTGTTCTTTTTAGCCATTCTGATTGGTGTGAAGTGGTATCTCATTGTGGTTTTGATTCATATTTCCCTGATGCCAAATGATGTTGAACATTTTTTCATGTGTAGATTTGACTAACATTTATATCAATAGACTTTGAGTATAAGAGATTGTTCTCTGTAATGTGGGCAGGGCTCATCCAATCAGTTAACTATCTTAAGAGAAAGGCTGAGGTTTCTAAAAAGAAGAAATTCTATGTTTAGACTGAGCATTTGAGAATATAACATCAACTCTTACTGGAATCTCCAGCCCACTGACCTGCCTGGAGAATGTAAGAGTTCTCAGCCCTCCCAATCCCTTGAAACAATTCCTTAAAATCAATCTCTCCCTCTCTTTCTCCAGATAAATAGAACCTATAGAATGTGTGTGTGTGTGTGTGTGTGTGTATAAATTCATTTTTCTATCTCTGGAGAACTCTAAATTATAAGATCATCTGTATTTTTTTTATTTTAAAATATTTTATTTATGTATTTGACAGAGAGAAACACAGCTAGAGAGGGGCGGCGAGCAGCGGGGAGTGAGAGAGGAAGAAGCAGGCTTCCCATGGAATAGGGAGCCAGCTGCAGGGCTCAATCCCAGGACTCTGGGGTCATAACCTGAGCTGAAGGCAGACACTTATGACCTAGCCACTCAGACACCCCTAAGATCATCTTTGAACAATACATTTTAGGTTATGCTTTATTTGATAAATGAATTTGATTGTTTGAAACCATATAGAATAAGCCATGTATTTTTTTAGGTTACCAGTTTTTATGAAAATGTACCTAGGAAACCCTGAAATAACTGATTTAAATTCTATGAAGTTTAGAAAGATAAGAGAAACTGGAACTCAGTTTAAAATATGATGTTTTCAAGGATCACACAAGTTACCAACAGATTTGAAATGAAAGATTCAAAGCTGTTTTTTTTGTTTTGTTTTGTTGTGTTGTATTTTTTTTAGGGGGGGGGTGTTGCATCTGGCCCTAGGATAAGTAACACCTTCTTAAAAATACTAAGTTATCCTTGTTCGGGAAAGCAATCTACACAATAGCCTTCTTAAGCACTTTATTTGAGCTTTGTAGTAATAGCAAAAGCCCTAAAGCATCTCACAAAGCAGACATGATTTTTAAAGCAAGAACAATCTTCTGGACAGTGTAGGAAATGGAAGCTTAAATTACAAAGAGGCAGTAGTTTTAACTTCTTCATGAAAGTGGAAAATAAAAAATCAAGAGTTACCTGATTAAGAAAGAAGTAGATTAATGATTTATTACTTTAAATTTGTTAAATATGGGGTGCCTGGGTGGTTCAGTCGCAAAGTATCTGCCTTTGTCTCGGGTCATGATTCCAGGGTCCTGGGATCGAGCCCCACATCGGGCTCTCTGCTCAGTGGAAAGCCTGCTTTTCCCTCTCCCAATCCCCTGCTTGTGTTCCCTCTCTCACTGTCTCTATGTCAAATATATAAGTGAAATCTTTAAAATAATAATAATAATAATAATAATAATAATAATAATAATCTTGTTAAATAGGTATATTTTGAGGGGACATAAAAGCATTTTATTTTATATTTTTTTAATATTTTATTTATTTATTTGAGAGAGAGGGTGTGTGAGTGAGTGAGAGAGAGCATAAGAGGGGAGAAGGTCAGAGAGAGGAGCAGACTCCCCATGGAGCTAGGAGCCCGATGTGGGACTTGATCCTGGAACTCCAGGATCATGACCTGAGCTGAAGGCAGTGGCTTAACCAACCGAGCCATCCAGGCGCCCCCAATGAAAGCATTTTAAAGTAGTTTTTATTAGGTATCACCTGCACATACAGCATGATGTGATTAATATGAGGGGGGTTTTCTTGAAAATATTGGGTACTTAATCTTTCCTTTTTTTTAGCAACTACATAAGAATCTACAATTCTCTGAGATAAAACACTAGCCATTTTTCCTTCTTACCTCCATATTTAAGAGTTCTGTGTGTTGGTTTTGATAAGGGGACAGAAAGCTAGCTGAGGACAAAACAGAAGCTGATATCCTGCAACCTCCTCCCACACCTCACTCCTGGGTGGGATGTGTGTGACATTCTTCCAGAAATCTCCCAAATGTCTTAACGTTAATACCTTGCTAGAAGGGAAGACTACCTTAACCTGACAATGGCAAGGCCTGGTATCTTGTAGGTCCTCTTTTAGCATATGAAAATATGAAATTTCTTTTGAAACCTCCCTTTTCCTTACCTTCCCCAACATCACAGTATATAATCAGCCACCCCTCACAACCCCCATGCAGCAGTTCTTTCTGCCCAGGGGTTCTGCCCCCATGTTTTAACAAACCACCATTTTGCACCAAAGTCTTCTCAAGAATTCTTTCTTGGTTGTGGGCTCTGGACCTTACCCCACGGAACCTCACCTAAATTCTAAAACTTAATCAGTTGCAGGTAGGCAGGGACCAGGAGCCCTGCCCTAAGATGCAACCACTCTTTAAAAGATGTTACACCACCCTGGAAGGAGCTTTCCACCCTTTCCCATGTGATAGATGACTGGGATGACGGGCTCATGGAAGGCTAGTCATATTAAAACAACCTGCCAAGGAGCCCATCAAAACCCCTAGATTTAGAAAACTCCAGTGGCAATGCTGTTGTGTCTTCTTCCTCCTTGGGAGCTTTGTAGTATCACTTCGTTATTTCGCAATAAATCTTGCTTTGTTGCCACCACTCTGTATGGTCTACTACCTCTTCATTCTTCCAAGTAGCATGACCAAGAACTGTGAGCTGATGGAGAAAAAAATCCTTTAACACAATGTCCAGGGTTCCTGACTGTATTTAGTGGGAGGATAAGGGAAAATTATATCTGTTTCTTTTGGGGGGATTCCTGTACAGATAGGTGAAGCTACTGAAAAAGGGACATGTTTTCTTAATTTCTCCTGATTCTCCTATAAATCTATTGAGGAATGACATATGTCAAATTAGAAGCTACCACAGTCAGTACACAGTCAGAACACAAGTCTTGATTTGGTTACTATGTGATTTCATACAGAAAAGGGGATAAGGGGACAGCAACTGTATCACTCCAATCTGGGATGTACTCTGAGCCAAAACATTATTTTGGGCCCTAGAGAAGGATAAATTAGGTTTAATCACAGGTACTGAGCCAATGAAATAGCTTATCAAAAGGATAAGATACAGCCTTATGAAAACAATATTCTGCATCAAGAGCTCAGTTAGAGGGAATCAAAGTGGTTCTAAAAGAATTAAAAGTATAAGAGATACAAGATCTTAGAGAAGTAAATAAATGTGTAATTCATCTCGATAGGTCCTTTAATCCATGGAATTTTGTGTTTTTTCAGTTTCATTTGAACAACTTATAATATCTGATCATTCATTCACATCACATGAATAAAATACAGTCTTTAACACTTGTTCATTCCATAATTCTATCCTCTTCTGAAAGTTAACTTTTAATAGTTTTGGAGGCCTTCCATTGGGATGCTCAATGGATTCACCTACAGGAACCTGGTAAACTTTGTCACCAGGCAAGCACAACTTCTGGGTGTGATACAACCAGGTGTGACTTGTTTTCATTTTCTTAGACCTGAATTAAAAGTGGCAGTAGAATTTCAATGATACTCTGATTTTCATATTTTAATTTTCTATCTCACTAGTTTTGTTTTTTGTTTTGTTAAGATCCAATAAATTATTCTTCATTTAGAATCTGGTTATAAGTTCTGTTACTTCATGATCTCTGTAACTTGATGCTTTATAGAGGGTATTTTCTGTTGGATGAGAAATGACAGAAGCTTTCGATTTGTTCATTTTTTAAGTTTTCTGTTGATTACTTTCCTCTTGATTTCAAATCAATTGTGGATGACATGCCTGTAGACAATAAGTAGACATCTGGACTCACTCTATTGAGTCATTGGTGTGTTTTGTATATATATATATATACACACACACTTGATTCATGGCTGAAATTTTAGAATCAAAGCAGTGGGTTTTCTTTGTTCTTTGTGTCCATAATTTAGAAAGTTATTAGCCATTGTGTATGTGTACTATATTTTCCTACTTCTTGACCGTATTTATAAATTAGATTATAAAATGTCTTAAAGAGATTGGATTCAGATTGGCTTATTGAGGTACATATGTGCTTATATAAGTTGAATATTACTGAATCTCCCAGAAAATAACAAAATTGAATTTATAATACTACAGTGTTGGGGCGCCTGGGTGGCTGAGTTGGTTAAGTGACTGCCTTCGGCTCAGGTCATGATCCTGGAGACCCGGGATCGAGTCCCTCATTGGGCTCCCTGCCTGGCAGGAAGCCTGCTTCTCCCTCTCTCACTCCCCCTGCGTGTGTTCCCTCTCTGACTGTGTTTCTCTCTGTCAAATAAATAAATAAAATCTTTTAGAAAAATTAAGGATGTCAACTTAAAGATAATTTCTAAGAGTTGTTGGTGACTTAAAATCATGGACTGATATTAAATTGCTCATTAATGCCTAGGTCATTTCTCAGTAAGATAGAATATTGAGACATTAATCACTAAGCACAATTTTATAAGCTGTTACTATATATTTTTATGAGAAGCTATGAATTTGAGTCTATAAATAAAAGTTTATTTTTGTCACTTTGAGAATTTATATTATAAAGGATATATGTATATGGCTGTAGAAAGTATGAGATGTGTATCCATGAGTTCTACTAATCTGCAATGACAGCTAGTCTAAAATTACCCACCCTCTAGATTTTTTTTTTGAAACAGAATTTTTTTTAATAGAGTTATTTTTGGTTAAAAATTATGATGTAGGCTGGCTGGGTCCCACAGGATCAGCCAAGAGGGTCTTTGGCTTCATAAAGAATAGAAATCAAATGTGAACCAAGAGGAGATGAGAGCAGAATTTAGTGAAGGTATAGATAGTGTGACGGTATAGACAGAGTATCTGGGAGACTCAGAAAGAAAAGGAGGTCCGGTTGGGGTCTGGAATTTTTGTTGAGAATTGTGGTCTGGTGTATGTGTCTTTTTGGGTATATAGGAACTGGTTAAACAAAGATGGGTGTTTAGTGTCCTCCGTCAGTCATATATACCCTTGAACCAGTGGTATTGAGTCATTGGTCTAGAAAATATATAGGACCACCTCACTCGGTCACTCCTTACATGTTACCTATTGTGCTGGAAGTCTTCAAAGAAATCATTAAATCTTTGACCTTTACAAGGAGGACATGCATTATCTGTACTTAAGCCATGTATAAGGTGGTGGATCAGGGCCTAGGAAGAATTGAAGTAACACAAAAGCAGTTCTTGGTGCAATCCCTGTAGTTTTCCTGTCTCAGTTATAATCAATATACATGAATGAGACTCTTCTAGGAGCAATATTGACCTAGAGAAATAACTGTGTGAAAAGTAGGCAAGATGTGTTTCAAGAGAAAAAAAAAAAAGAGAGAGAGAGACCAATCTTATAGTAAGGTGAAATGGATAGTGGTTCCAGAATAAGAAAGAGGAATATGAAAGAAAAAACCTGAATAGGTACAGAATGTTGCAAAATGATTAAATAAACAGAATTTTATTTGCTAACAGCAATGCTGGATAAAACTTAATGAGTTTATTTAAGATTTTCCATAAAAAGCTCTGATTCCTTTGATATCAGATATTATATTGATACAAAATAGAATTTGTTTTTCTCCTTGTTAAATAGACATTTTTCTAGGGAGTATTGATCTCTTCTTAATAAGGAGTTGTAAAATTTTTTCTTTACCCTCTATATAATCTGTGTAGATATCAAAGATTCTACTTTACCAGAAAAATGTCTTATGTTTTATGTTAATTTCTTCTGCTCATTTGAGAATGAAATCTTCTCATTTAGAAAGAGCTAATTCCTTATAAATATGTGATCTCCTCCACTTTTGAAATTTTTTTTTTAAGATTTTATTCATTTATTTGACAGAGAGAAAGATCACAAGCAGGCAGAGAGGCAGGCAGAGAGGAGGAAGCAGGCTCCCCGCTGAGCAGAGAGCCCAATGCGGGCCTAGATCCCAGGACCCTGAGCCAAAGGCAGAGACCCTAACCCACTGAGCCACCCAGGTGCCCACTTTTGAAATGTATATTGTCACTTTAATTAAATAGATAACCAAGTATTGTTTCTAAATAACTTATGATCCCGCTTAATCAAGTGTCACATCTTCTAAACTTCTTGATTTTGCATTTCTAAAATTGAACTGTAAATTTAGAAGAAGTTTTAGTAAAAATTTCAGGATATCTTTTATAATTGAATTTTTATGTGTGGTTTCTTAGAGGGTATCTGAAAAAAATCATAAAAATTTGTCCACTCACATTAGCAAAAGAGATAACAAGGTTTATTCAATACATTATTACTGATGAGTGTTGTGAAATAGTTATTAATTCTCTAAGGATACTTAGCCTTCCCTAAGGTGTCAAACTGGCAGAAGTATAATGTTATTAATATAAAGTTATCATATGTTGTATGGAAAATTCCTGGAGATCTTTTATTATCTTTACTTTCTAAGATATGTTTCTATTTAACAGACTCCTTGTGGTGCTTTGCCTTCTGATATTAGGCAACAACAGTGTAGTGTTATTCATCATATTTTCAGCTCTTTCTTCTAAAAAATCAACTTGATTTCAACCTTAACCTTTAATTTGAACCTGGTATCTTCTTCTAAAGCAGTAGTTTTCAACTGGATATGGACTTCACATGTACTTACAGAGTTTTATTAAAATACATATATAAAATTATTCAAAAATTATATTTGTCAACAAAATTCTTCATTGTGAAATTTTTCCTGCTCAACTCTTATAGACTGAATGTGTCCTTCCAAAATTCTTATATTAAAACCCTACTCCCTAATGTGATGGTTAGAAAATAGAGTCTTTGGGATGTCATTAGGATTAGATAAGGTCAGAAGAGTGGAAGCTTTATGAATGGGGTCACTGTCCACTTCCTTTCTCTCTCTGCTCTCAGCCTTGCGAGGACACAAGAACAAGTTGTCAGTCTGCAGCCCAAAAGAAGGCTCTCACCAGAGCCTGACCATGTTGTCACCATGATGTTAGATTCCTAGTCTCCGGAACTGTAGAAATAAATTTTTGTTGTTATAAACCACCAGTTTATGATATTTTGTTATAATAGGCTCAAACTAAGATATCAACTTTATCCAAAACCTGGTGGCAGAAGACTTTAGCACTACAGAAACTTAGAGTTTTTATTATTTGGGATGACTGGCTAGTTTCCCGTATTCAAAGGCAGATTTCTAAGGAATGGTAAAGGCTCTTTGACAGTTAAATTTCTTACTTAGAGAAGAAAAGAGTATATTGAATCTGGCAAAATAATTCCTTTTGTTTCCACTGTTACTCAGGAATTACACAAATATTTGCAGAATCTTAGGAACAGTCATATTCCATATCATCCTTATTCCTCAGAACAAGTAATATAAATAAATAGAGCTCTTAAAAACTCATTGACAAAGATTCAGAAATATGCTGGGTTAAAATCCTTCCCATTAGCCTTAAGGAAAAATAAGAAGGAGAAGGAGGTAGTGAAGGAAGTAGAGAAGGAAAAAGGACTCCTTCAAGTAAGCATAGTATGATTATTTTTCAATTTATGTTGGGTAAGGCTATAAAGTTGAGCATTACACCATATCCCAAACCCAACTTAATTGAATCCCTTGTAATTATTTACACTATTTAAAAGGGATTGTCCCCTCCTTTTAAAAAACTCTTGCACCTGAAGAGATAAGGGCTAGAAATAATTCACTGAAAGAAGTCGACTCTCATAAATCGCTTGAAACAGGTTTTCTAGACCTTGAAATTCGCTAAACTGAAAAGGAGATATTTTAACAGGATTTCCCATTATATATATATATTACTTTTTTTTTTCCTTTTATCCTCAGCCATTTTTCCTGGCTGCCTCCTCCCCGCCCTATTTCTGTCAATTACCACTCTGTTCTCTGTATCTATGAGCTTGTTTTTGTTTTTATTTTGTTTCAGGTTCCATGTAATGAATGAGGAAATATGATACTTGTCTTTCTCTGTCATATTTCACTTAGCATAATACCCTCTAGGTCCATTTATGTTGTTACAAATGACAATATTCCACTGAATATATTTAATGCCACATTTTTTTTTCCCCACCATCCATCAGTGGACACTCAGCTTGTTTTCATGTCTTGGCTGTTGTAAATAATGCTGCAGTGAACATAAGGTTATTTATTATATATATATATATCCTTTCAAATTAGTGTTTTCCTTTTCTTTGGATAAATAATCAGAAGTGGAGTTATTGGATCACATGGTAGTTCTATCTTTAATGTTTTGAGAATTTCCCATAGTAGTTGCATCAGTTTACAATAGGGCAGAACATTTCCCTTTTCTCTACATCCTTTCCAACATTTTCTATTTTTTAACTGTTTGATTATAGCCATTCTAACAGATGTGTGGTGATATTTCTTTGTGGCTTTGGTTGGCATTTCTCTGATGATTAGTGATGCTAAGCATCTTTTCAAGTACCTAATGGTCATCTCTATATCTTCTTTGGAAAAATGTTTATTAAGATAGTCTGCCCATTTTTGAGACAACTTTGATGTTATATTCTTTTTCCTTAATTTCTTATTGCTTTGTATTTTGCTATGAACTTAATCAATATTACTATGGCTACATAATACACAGAAAATAAACATGACAATGGAAACCTTTAGAAAATTGTAATGTTACCATGAAAAGTAATGGAAGAGGAATTAATTGTAAGTGTGAATGAAAATTATCATCTCTGTTTATAAGGGCAAAGAGACCATTCTCCTTGCCTTTTCTTGTTTCCTTGGAGACAGTCCTAGTTCTAGCCATTGGAAAATAAAACCTCTCTATAGATTAAGGTCAGTCTCTCTCTAGCTCTCCCTCTCGCTCTCCCTCTCGCTCTGTCTCTCTCTTTTTTATTACTTTAGAGATATTTCCGAAGTCATATGCTAACTAACATTTAGATGTGTAAACAAGTATTTCTAAAATTAACTCAGCATTTTCTCTCCTGAGATAGGTAGGAGGCTGTCATAAGATACTGCTTCGTCTTTTCAGGAGTTACAAGGAGTTATTGTTTTGTTTCCTACTTTAAAGTATAAACTATGAGAGATTTCTTTTTCTAACTCAGTCATTTTTTTTCACTACCTTACGTGTATCTGAGAGATTAATGTCAAAAATAAATTGTGTTTGTTCTCTTTTCTATATTGCTATGGGAGGTTCTTGTTGCCAGGATTATTTTATTTTCCAAATTGATCCAATATAATATATTTGGAAATATGCTGTCTATATACTTGATAATGTTTCTGAAGAAGTTATCTTACCTCTCTGTGAAAATTTATACACGCATAGATTTTTTTCTTTAAATAATTATGACATATACTTTCCAAATTGCTCCTCATATAACCAAATAAATTGAAGTACTACCTATTTTCAATTAAATTACAAGTACTATGACACTTCACTCATACTATAATCCTATATACATATTTGAAATATAAGGGTATCCTTTTATATCACTCCAATACTATTGTCTTACATTCCAACATTATCCATAAATCTATGATGTCATCTAATAATATGTCCATAGGCAAGTTTTCTTTTCAGTATTCTCAATAGTACTATTTAACATAATCATTTATATCCCTTCTCCCCTAAACCTAAATATTTTACTTTTATGTTCTATGATCTTTAATATTCTCAGTAGATGACATCTTTAGAATGTTGTTACTTCTTCATCAAAATTCCTGTTCCATTAAGATGCTATTATATATTTACATCAATTAAGTTTTTAAATTTTATTTTAGCAATTGTAGTTCTTTGTGTAAATAGTAACACAATCATTACCACATTGACACAGTAGTATATTCAATTTAGAATAACTATATATTACATCTTCAAATATAACAATATATTCTGTGTATTATCATAATTTAAAAAAAATAAGTCAGATTTATTGAAGTAAAATTTACATGTGGTTACTCAATTTTTTTAAACACTTTACCTTCCCTGTCTTGAGATTTATAATCTGAATTACTTTTCATTATGCCAAGATACATGCAACACAGGATAATTTACTCAGAAAGTCTATTTTGTGGATTTACTGTCTGTTTTTATGCACCTTATTAGATGTATTTATTAGACTGTTATAGGGGAATGTGGTATGTTGTATGATGGGCATAAATTCCTTGAGTTATAGTCATTTTGTTTAATGATGTCTCATCATCATCTTCCTGATCAAAAAGTATAATTACAAATACAAAGCTATTTTCTGGTTTCTTTCCATTTATGTGTTCTTACCACATAAAACATTATATGGTTTATTTACTTAATATTTGGATTTGTATCATCTGCCAGATCATATTTAAGTTTGTGTCTTCTATTTATGTATGTTTATAAGTATATATTCATTCATTGAGCAAGAAAAAACTAAGAAAATACTTTAAATCTGAAGATATACATTGTTCCCTAGATTAATAAAAAATCCACCCTTTATTTTTCTTTTTGTGTAATTGTCACTTCACACATTCTGGATTTGCTTTTGGGAACTACTATTACATTATAACTATATTATACCTCCTGGAATTTTCTTTTTTTTTTTTAACTTTCACTGTTTTCTTTCTTTTCATTTTGTCTGTATTATAAAATATTTCCTCCCATTGAAGCCTTCAAAACATTAATTAATCTTTGTTTAATTTTATGATAGTATAGTTTACACATGTTAAATTATTAGATCATAAATATTTAGTTGATTGAATTTTAATAACTGTATATACTCATGTAAGTATCTGAAACAAGATATAAAAACATACATCACAT
>PITA01034457.1:0-11644 GCA_004023965.1 Spilogale gracilis | reverse complement strand
CCACGTAGCGGTCATAGGACATGGCAGCCAGAAGGTAAAACTCTGTCACCCCCAAGAAGATGAAGAAAAATAGCTGAGTCACACAACCATTGTAGGTAATGGTTCTGTCCCTCGTCATAATAGTGACAAGGAATCTGGGAATGCAGACAGATGTAAATGAAATTTCTAGGAATGAGAAGTTTCGAAGGAAGAAATACATCGGAGTCTGCAGGTGGGGATCTGTAAGGGTGAGTGTGATAATGATCAGGTTCCCAGTCACACTGAGCATGTACGTAACAAGAAGAAATATGAAAAGTACAACCTGCCAGTGCGGGTCATCTGTCAACCCAAGAAGAATAAACTCTGTGTGATTTCTCATTATTTTCCTTCTTTATGATGGTATTCTTTGTGTTAGCTGAAAAATAGGTGAGAAAAATAAGAAAGTTATGACACCAGAAAAGAAAAACATACAGACTTTAAAAAATTTTTTTTCTTCTTAAGTATATTTGTATTTACTATCTACCTATCATGTGTCTGCTCTCTGATACATAAAGTGATACTTTTACTTAAGTCCTAATTTTATTTTTGTAAACTATAAGTGTTCTTTCTTAGTTCTAAAAAGATTTAGCCCTTTTCCTTAATACTGCCTATTCTTTTCTTGAGGGAGAGAAAAGGAAACCTTCACATTCAAGGTAAGCTTTTGGGAGGTAAAGAGTATTTCTTATTTTCTTATTTTTTTTTAACTTTTGGCTTTAACACAACTCTTGACACTTTACAGGATTTGTTTGATTTTTTTCCTGTTTAAAATTCTTACTTTTCATAAAAGTTTTAGAAGTGCTTTCATCTAAGATCATTTTAAGAGATGTTTAACTGTTCAGACACCCTGGCTAAGTTTGTAATGTCTCATTTGTTCTTTATATCTTTCAGAAGTTTCAGAGCTTTCAAAAAGAATAATATTCACTCACAATTAGCCAATTAAGTTAATATATTAATGAACTTATTAAGTTCTTTACCAGAAAATTGCTGGGGGGAATTATTCCTATTTTCCGTCATCTGTCCTCTTTGTGGTCATCAGATATGCATTTCTTTGGCTTCTGCTCAATATGATGGATGATAACCTTCACTCTATAAAATTCATGTTGTGCAAAACTAAAACATAAAGTAGATGTGCTCAGTGTTAAGACACATGAAATAAATTACTTTGAATCTTATACAAAAATGATTACATGGTGTCCTAATATTGATTATATTAAAGATAATTATTAAAAGATATTTAAATAAGAACACAAAGCTATCATGTAGTTTCTAGCAGTCACGATATGTTTTTGTTATAATGAACATAAATGTTGCATAAAACATAAAACTCTTAAATTGTAGCAGTTTTCAAAATGCCTTCATTTATATATTTCATATAAATTGTATGGCTTAAATTTATTCATATATAAGATTGTGCATAATTGAGATTTCTTGTATAAAGCATAAATTTACCCCATTAAAGCAAAATTATATTTCTGAAACTATTAAAGACATACTTACTTTTATGGTATATATGACTAGTTTAGATAATGTCATTTCTAATGGCTTCTTTAATTTGTTTAAACACAAGTGCTTTGAGATTTTTCAAAAGTCTTTGGAATCTGTTTTTTTTCTGCCATCTTATATTTGTAACCAAATACTCAAAACATTGATAATAAGCAATAATTCCAGGAACTCCTCTATAGTTTTTCAAAAAGGGCATACATCTGTGGGAAGCCGGACCTTGGCGAGGCCCACCTGCGCCCGGCTGCTGACTGGCAAGGCCATTTAGGCCCAACTTCTGATAAGCTGTTTTCATGCAAGCTCTACTCCCCGGAACAGCTCATACTGGAATATCACTGATGGCTAGCAGTATGTTCCATTATGCTATATTTTATCTTTGTGTTTAGTTACTTAAAGCTACCTGCTAGAGAAACTCCCCTCGCTGCCTGCCCTATAATTACCCCGTTGAACTTGCCAATAAACGAGACTTGATCAGAATCCTGTCTTGTCTCCATCTCTCGTGTCTCTTGTCCTATCATTCTCACTCCCCCTCTAGGGTCTCCGTTGACTACCTGTGGGTCAGGACATACATCAACTCAAATTTCTCTAAAGATCTAGGGTCTCAAGATATCCTACCTATTTCTACTTTAAGAGGTTAACTTGACATTTGAAATGAAATGAGTTATAGTTGAAATGAAGGCAAATATAATGTCTTCCCAAATTTGTTGGGCAAGATGATATGATCTTAGTAATATTATTCAGGCCAGTCATAATATTATCGGCTCCATTCACAATGGACTCAGGGGGATTAGTTGAATGAATAAACAAAAGATACCGTGGACATTGGCATTCTCAAGACACCAGCATTAAGCTATAGTCCAAATTAGTACACAATTTAGAATAGAATGTTTTGGTGATAGTGGTCTGAAATCAGAGCAAAAATATATATGTAAGTATTTATATTTTTATAATAATCCATAACTTTACAAGGAGAAGAAACTTAATGGAAAAAAAGATTAGCAATTTCTCAATGGCAACAGATTTAAGTGTGAACAGTGGGGTTATTTTCCAATCTTAGGGAGCATATTAAGAATTCACTGTGATGGTTTAGACTGGGGCTCTATCATTCTACACCATAAGAGATGTCAGGCTTGTCTTTAAGGTTTTATATCTTTCCACTGAATGATGGCATAGAAAACCTTACCATGATTGGATTCATTACCGCTTGTTAAATAGTTATTTTTTAGATACTTATTATGTCTTGGACTCAAGCTTAGGTTCTGAGCACACAAATGCTAGAGACAGCTGTGTGTATAATTTTCACTTCTACGTTATTTTTCAAATCTCAGATTCCTTTTCTCATGTCCAATACAAGCAGTATTTCCCTCATCGCATGCATCACTTTATTTCTCCCTGTAAATACATCTATAATATCCCATTTACAGTAATTTGAGACCTATATTTAGTTGCTATTTAATCCCAGAATTCCGTAAGTCATATAAATTGTTCAAATTCAGTGGAAATTGGGATTATTTGATGATCTTAAAATGCTAGGCACTTTCTGAAGAAAGATTTTGAGATATTGCTGTGTGTGTTTTGAGACATAAGTTATTCAAGGTATATGACTAAGGAATCCAAAGTGCACACTGAAAAAGGAGGCTGTTAAAGCAGAGCTGTTTTAAACTCAAAGTATTTAATCTTTTCATGATAAAAGTCAAGAACTTGAATGTGTCATAAATATGCTCATGTCTTATTACAAACGTAGCAATAATATTTATATGATGTTTTAAACTCAAAGTATTTAATCTTTTCATGATAAAAGTCAAGAACTTGAATGTGTCATAAATATGCTCATGTCTTATTACAAACGTAGCAATAATATTTATATGATGTTTATGTGTGGGCCAAAATATTTTAATTTTTACTTATTTATTTGTCAGAGAGAGCACAAGCATGGGGAGCAGCAGAGGAAGAGGGAGAAGCAGGCTTCCCACTGAGCAAAGAACCCCATGTGGGACTTGATCCCAGGACCTGGGATCATGACTTGAGCCTAAGGCAGATGCTTAACTGACTCCAGGTGTCCATGTGGGCCAATATATTATTTTAAAATTATACATTATGGGGAAACCATTATGACATCCAGAGACCTGGAAAATTACTTTAATGAATATGACCACATCTTCACTTGATTATGTAGGGGTGGAAAGATAACATTCCCTCTACTCTTTTAGATTCTTGGCTGAGACCATGCTGTAACAAAGGACAGATTAACAGAAGAAAAATAAACAGAAATTTAATAGCATGTAGACCTCCTGCACAAATGGGAGAGATCCAGGAAAACTCAGTAACACCCCAAAATGGCCCAAGGCCACCATCTTAAGTAATATCTTCAGCTAAAGCCAAAGGGAGATGTTATGGGGGTGGTGAGATCACCAGTTGCAGGAAGTTATCAGGGGAAGCACAGGGAAATAAGGTATGGTTGTTATGCAGATCAAGTTGCCACCTTCTACTTTAACAAGAGTTTCTAGAGATTTGGTCATCCTCCACTTCCAGGTACACAAAAGGAGACACCCTTACAAATGGAGCTTCCTTATATAAATTTGTCTTTTTTTTTCTTAAGAATGGGAAATGTTTATATTCATCAGGATAATATATTAAATACATGTTATGATTTCAAAAATGTCAATGAAAAGGGAACAAAAATCTGTAGATAGGAGAAAGAATGGAAGAAAAATACATTAGAAAGTTGGCAAGTTTTTTTTTTTTTTGGATGGTGGTACTGAGTAATTTTTTCTCTTCCTTTAAATATTTTCTCTCTCTCTTTTTTTTTTTACAGTAGCTAACTGAATATAATAAAAAATGGGTCTTACAAAAATTATCTTCTAGTTTTCAGAGCTTTCCTTTTTTTTATTTTTAAAGACTAACCAGCTCAAAATAATCCTTTGCCAAAAAGGCATATTTTGGGCTATTATTCTGCTCCCTTTCAGTTACCTCTGCAAAGATCCTAATTCCAAATAAGGTCATTTCTATAGGTTCCAGATACAGATGAATTTTGAAGGGCACTATGCAAAGCAGTACAGTATCCAAACAGATACTTCCTTTATTTTTTAAAGATTTTATTTATTTATTTCAGAGAGAGAGAGAGTACCAGCAGGGAGAGAGGCAGAGGAATTGAGGGAAGCAATCCCATGACCCTGAGATCAAGACCTGAGCTGAAGGCAGAGGCTTAACCAACTGAGCCACCCAGGTGTTCCCAGATAGGTACTTCTAATAAAAATTTTAAAAAATGATTAATATCTAGTGAGCATAGTTGCTTATTTACTTTCAAACATTTTAGCAGAATCTCCTTTTGTATCAATATTTTCAATAATAGTAGGAAAATGTATAAAAATTGACAGAATATAAGTAATAACTCTGTTAAATGAAGAATAATCATATAAAGATGTAACAATCTTTTATTCATTAAAGACAAATCTATCAAAGATTGAAGGTAGTGTTAAATCTATAGTATGCCATATCAGTTTACTGATGATAAGACTTGTTTGTATTTTAGCTTTAGTTTACTTTTAAATTCACACCTGAGACCATATTTTTTTATCCCCATGACTGAAGTGGTACTATTCATCAGTTAGTTAACCTGCATGCACAGTTAAAAAAAAATTGAGTATCTAGTGTTTGCCTTCATTTTATAAAGTTAAAAATGAATAAGTGAAAATGAATAAATGATTATATATGAAATTATGAATAAGCAAAAGACAGGTAAACAAGGTGGTCAGATTTATAGATGGCATATTAATAAACTCCTTTCTGCTTGTGTGGCTTACCTCATTCATTTTATCTTCTGTTGTAAACAAAGCAATGCACAACCTAAGGACTTCTCCCCAAATCTGAAAAAAAAGATGTCTTAAATGATATTTTCTTAATTTTATCTTTATGTAGTGATCTTGCTACAGAATTATTGTGGTTTTGTCACTTGAAACTGGGTTTGCTTCTTGGTGGATGTTGAGCTAAAAAAACACAAGCAAGTTAAAGGATAGGAAAGGAAGGACTTTACTTGCAATGAGCAAAGGGAACACCTGGAATATTTTCTAGAGCAGTGACTCCATGAACAACTAACTGGGGAAGAATTAAACTAAGGGTGTACTCATATTTATCCAGGGGCTTACACATTGGGAAATTCACCATGGAATTGGGGCAAAAGTCATCTTAAAGTGACTTTGTTGATTGAAATCCCAAATGTTGGCAAGGTTCAGTATTGGTTCTTCTCTGGCTTTAGTTGGTCTGGTAGCTGAGTGCTCCAATGGGTTTAAACTCTGCAAAAATAATTCAAGAATGTGCATCAGGTCAATCTTTGAAAATCATGAAAATATGAGCCAACAACACTAGCTCTGTGGAATTTAAGATTTCCTAACAATGGGTAACATGACCATAAAATTCTTTGGCTATTAGGTTTCCAACAATGCTGTCATTAAAAAAAAATCTATTTCATATCATGAATCTGCAAATGTATCTGTTTTTCCATCTTTCTAGCTTCATTTAACAGTAAAGATGTTACTTTAGCACTTTCAGGAGAGACCTCACAAATAGAGCAACAAATTTTTTCTTCCTTTTTCTTAACGTACTATGTTGTTGATTTGCTAATATCAAGCCAACAGCCTGTAACTCATGCACATGCACCGCTCAAACTCACTCAACCCGTACTTTCTCCATAAGTCACATCACAGCATTCTTGATCTCTGGACACTTAGTGCTTTAGTACTGTGCTTTGGGGGCCACTAGAAGCAGTGAAATTACTGATTAAAATGGAAAAATGAGGCATAATATAGGCGATGAAAAAGACTTTGTTTAAGGTATAAGAGCTGAAACAAAAAGGCAGACATCACTTTGGTTAACCTCAGCTGGGAGCTGGTGTGATGGGTAACTCATACTCTTTGCTGCTCTGCCCATGTCCTGGACTGGCTGCAAAAGGTCCCCCTGGGTTGATTTTGGGGTTGGAAGTACATCCTAGAGAGTAGGCAAATGTGCAAATAAGGACTCCATGAATAAGGAAGAACAACTTTATATAAAATGAACATTAGTTCGTACTTCCAATTTCAATCCTCCAGTTCAGAGTTCATTTTTTGTAAAATGGTGAGATTGATTTGTCACAGAATGTGTTCCTTTCGAGTGTCACTAATATCCTGGGTGATTATTTCTAATTTGCAGTTAGAAAACTCAACAGTATGGGCTGTTTACTGTTATATGTGTGTTTATATTGCATGAAATCCTGTGTCCAACCCACAGAACTGCATAACATGGATACAGAATCTCACACAATTCCTCATGTTGCCCCTTGCTTGTCAAACCTTTGTCTCTCTCAAGGCTGGTAATGATTGATTTATTTTCTGTCCTGATACATTTGCCATTCCAGAATATCACACAAATAGAACCATCTAATGTGCAGCCTTTGGATTAGGATTCTTGCACTTAGTAAAATGAAGTTATGTTTCACTCATGTTGATTGGTAAGTGAGTATGTGGTTCTTCTCTAGTCCAAGTAGTGTCCCTTTAGGTGTCTATACCATAGTTAGTGTATTCATTCACATGTAGCTGTGAATAAAGAACATGTGGGTGGTCTTCAATTTATGATGATAGTGAATAAAAATGCTTTGTGTGGGGAGATTTCATTTCACTTGTGTTAAATAATTAGAAGAGAGGAAGACTTTTAAAAAATTGTATGTTTAACATTATAAGTGACTTAAAATGCTTTCTAAAGTGACTGCAGCATTTTGCATGACATTAGCAATTTGTGAAAACTTCTGTTTTGCCTCAAATACTTGATATTGTCTTTAAAAATTTATTTTGTTCATGCTGATAGATATGTAGCAGTATCTCATTGGGGTTTCATTCATTTATTCATTCATTCATTCATTCATTCATTCATTCATTTAAGTTATCTCTACACCCAGTGTGGAATCAAACTTATGACACTGTGATCAAGAGTCCTCTGCTGTACAAACTGAGCCAGGCAGGTGTCCCTTGGGTTTTTAATTAATTTTTCTGATGACCAATGATGTTAGGCATCCTTGACTATGCTTACTTGACATTTGTATATTAGCTTTGATAACATTGTGTTCAAATAGTTATCCACTGTTTAAATTTTGTTTTCTTACTGTTGTACTTTCGGACTTCTTTATATACTCTCAATACATATCCTTTGGTTATTACATATTCTACAGACACACACACACACACACACACACACACACACACACACACACACATATTTTTTCCCCTTCAGTCAGCACCTTGCTTGGTTATTGGTATGGTGACCTAAAAGTTTTGTCTAAATGAATGCTTCCTGTATCTCTCACGTATGTTCCATTTTAATTTACCATTTAAATGGTGATGCTAGTAAGATCCCTGCAGATACTTGGCACCTAGATATTTTCCACAAACCCCAGTTACTGGGCTAATAATCTTATTTTCATGAATGACCAAAATTTATCATCAAAATTATTTCATGTTTTTCATTTCAGAATGAGATAGTCCCTAATAATATATTTCAGTGTCACTGTCTCACTTCTTTTACTCTGAAGTGAGTTCATTTTTAGAATAAATATTATTTAGGTCATTGTGACTCAAGATAAAATAATTAGTACACTACAGATGATATTTCAGGAAGAAGCCTTATGGGATACAAAAGCAAATACATATTCAGAAAAAGTTTTTCTTCCAGTGAAATGAAGAAAGGGATGTAAACTTATCAATTTTCTGTCAGGTAGCTCAACATGGTGTTGGGTACCAGCACGTTTGACATCCAGATAACTTGTACATACATTTAATCATTGCCTTCATAGTCATAGTTTTCATTAACTTAACAATCTATTATTGAAGTAAATGGTTCAGGAAAAGTGAACAGCTTTCATAAAATGATCATTTTATCCTCCTTTTCAGATGATTTTTTGTTGAAAAGTCACATGGCATACAAACTCCTAAATATTCTGGTTCCATTATGAGAGTCTTATTCAAGTACAAATTTCCTAATTCTCTTTGTTATTGATACTCCAATATTTCTTTCTAAGCCGCTTGCTGCCCAATATATCATTAACTAATGTTCATGAAACAGTACAAAGTTTTTTTTTTTATTGTTACTAAAAAATTTTTTTCCAGTGTTCCAAGATTCATTCCCCATTCCCCACACCCAGTGTTCCACGCTTTAGGCGTCCCCAGTACCCACCACCAGGCTCTCCCATCCCTCCACCCCCCTCCCTCCAACTCCCTCAGTTTGTTTCTGTGTCCAAAGTCTCTGTTGTTTCATTTCCCTCCCTGGATTACCCTAGTTCCCATTTACTTTCCTTCTCCCACTGTCCTCCAGGTTACCCCTCATGCACTGCAAGTAAGTGAAACCATGTGATACTTGATTTTCTCTTCTTGGCTTATTTCACTCAGCATAATCTCTTCCAGTCCAGTCCATCTTGCTACAAAAGTTGGATATTCATCCTTTCTGATGGAGGCATAGTATTCCATTGTATATATGTACCACGTCTTCTTTATCCATTCATCTGTGGATGGGCACCTTGGCTCTTTCCACAGTTTGGCGATTGTGGCCATTGCTGCAAAGAACATTGGTGTACATATGGCCCTTCTTTTCACTGCATCTGTATCTTTGTGGTAAATGCCCAGTAGTGCAATTGCACGGTCATAGGGTAGCTCTATTTTTAATTTTTTAAGGAATCTCCACACTGTTTTCCAAAGCGGCTGCACCAGTTTGCATTCCCACCAACAGTGTAAGAGGGTTCCCCTTTCTCCGCAGCCTCTCCAACACTTGTTGTTTTCTGTCTTGTTAATTTTGGTCATTCTGACTGGTGTAAGGTGGTATCTCAGTGTGGTTTTGATTTGAATTTCCCTGATAGCTAGTGACGCTGAACATTTTTTCATGCGTCTGTTAGCCATTTGTATATCTTCTATGGAGAAGTACAAAGTTTTAACATCTGACTAGCTGTAAGCTCCTTGAAAATGATTCTACTGGAAAAACGGTCTATCCTTCCTATGATTCAGGGACATTCCTGAATGGGATTCATTGACTCAGTAGATTTTTTATTGCAGTTATATTATATGATGCAGAATTATCTATCAACCAGGTTAACTTTTTTCTTCCTCTGGTTACTAGACATTATAAATTGACCATGAAATTCATTGCATGTATGTCATGAACTTACAGGGTCTTTCTTAAATTGTAACAGAACACTTTCTGCTTTGTGGAAGATGCTCTTTTTCTGTAAATTGATTTGGATCTGTATTGGATGAAAGTTTGTGATTTCAAGACAGACTTTCACAATAAGACATTATGATTATTGAGGTTGCTGCTGTTGTTATTGAATAAGAATTACATCAGTAGGCTGGCCATTTATTTCTGTCTTAGACTCTCATGATGAATCTCCTATAGCAAAGTCAATTTTTGTCAGTTGTAATTTTTATTACCAATCTAGACATGCTTATATATTGCATAATAACTTGCTTTCATCATTTGAAAACTTAAGGGAGACAGTAGGAATGCTCAATGGATCTTTCACTAACAATACTTCCCACTTTATTCATTATCTCCTCTTCCATTTTTCCTTTTTTTAAAAAAGATTTTATTTATTTTTGAGAGAAAGAGAGAGAGAGGAAGAGAGCATGAGCAGAGGAGGGGCAGAAGTAGAGGAAAAGAATCCTCAAGCAGATTCTCTGCTGAATGTGGAACATGACCTGCTTGATCTCATGACCCTGAGATCATGACCAGAGTTAAAATCAAGATTCAAATGCTCAACTGACTGAGCCAACAATGTGGTCCTTTCCTGTTTTCTTATAAAAGAAAGTCATTGTATTTGTTTCAAATCTTGATGTCTTAGGGAATAGAGTTTGGAGGCCAATGAATCTCTTAAACATGTTGAATGCTTTCCAAACTATCTATATCATCAATCTATTGATTGTAAACTTCATATTAAGGAATTTATGTTATTTCAACGTTTTTTTTATAAGTTGACTTGAAATCATCAGTTCAGTAATCATTTGAGAATCCACGAGAACTTCTATCTATTTCAGGTGGTTTAGCAAACCCAAATTTTGTGATAGAGGCACTTATTAAAATAAATTCAGCATACATTAAGATTATCTTTCTTCTCTCCTGTATGTATGCCATGAGAACTCATCCAAATATAAGTCCCATATTTATGTTGAGATAAATTATCAAAAACAGGTAAAATTTTTCAAGGAAATTTTACCTTCTCCTGAGTTTGTATTTGCTTACCATTTCCTGGTAAGGCTAGATTCTGATACATATTATAAGTCAGAAAATAGGAATGGTGACTGTACACATAAGGAAATGTTTAAAGTTAATTCCTTCATGAGTGGTAACTATAGAAGTCCTAAATGATGCATGGTCAGTTTCATGAAGCAGAGCAAGGTAAAGATGGTTCCTTCTGTTAGCAAGGGAGTCTCAGAGGCTTTCACATTCTGGTACTCCAGGTCCTCTGAATCCACAGAGATACCTTCATTCCATGACCAGTTCCCATTCTTTCTCAATCAGTATCCTAGCATTCACCTAAGACATATGAAGAAATTGTGAATTAAATCAGCTTTATAATTAAGAAACCTAATCAAGATTTAATATTGGCTATATCGTATCTTCAGTGATGAGATAATTGAAACGTTAAAATTACATTTTCTTTTTTTAAGCTGTCTAATGCATTTGGAAGCAGCCAGCTCCTACATAAGTCTTGTATTCATTGTTCAGTTTTATTCAACCTTGATTTTAGTAGGCATTTAATTCTATATGAACTCTGTTTTATAAATATGTCCATGTAGACTATCAGGGTTTATGTGTTGAATGAAATCATTGCTGATTTCAGATGAAACCAGGTTAATAAGTTGGTTCCAGATTCTTACAGCTTTAAGAGTCTGTTACCGGGATATGCTCTCTATATATCAACTGCAGTTACAGAGAGCAGGATTTAAGGTAGCTAATTAAAAATAAATCTATTTAATATCAAGTAATTGTTGGTTTAAGGAATTATCAA
The DNA here is from genome assembly GCA_004023965.1 of Spilogale gracilis. NCBI lineage: Eukaryota > Metazoa > Chordata > Mammalia > Carnivora > Mephitidae > Spilogale > Spilogale gracilis. The sequence goes on along the minus strand of PITA01034457.1, from coordinate 108 downwards.
GAGAGCTGAAGGAAGATTTTAGAAATTTTATAAAGTTTTTAATTACATTATTTTATTTTTTCAGTGTTCCAAGATTCATTGTTTATGCCCCACACCCAGTCCTTCATG
>PITA01034456.1:0-11602 GCA_004023965.1 Spilogale gracilis | reverse complement strand
TTCTGGGACTTCATCAAAATAAAATGCTTCTGTACAGCAAAGGAAACAATCAACAAAACAAAGAGACAACCCACAGAATGGGAGAAGATATTTGCAAGTGACACTACAGACAAAGGGCTGGTATCCAAGATCTATAAAGAACTACTCAAACTCAACACCCAAAAAGAAGATGAACACATCAAAAAATGGGCAAGAGACAGGGAAATTCTAATCAAAACCACACTGAGATACCACCTTACACCTGTCAGAATGGCCAAAATTAACATGTCAGGAAACAACAAGTGTTGGAGAGGCTGTGGAGAAAGGGGAATTCTCTTACACTCTTGGTGGGAATGCAAGCTGGTGCAGCCGCTTTGGAAAACAGAGTGGAGATTCCTTAAAAAATTAAAAATAGAGCTACCCTATGACCCTGCAATTGCACTACTGGGCATTTACCCCAAAGATATGGATGTAGTGAAAAGAAGGGCCATATGTACCCCAATGTTTATTGCAGCAATGGCCACAATTGCCAAACTGTGGAAAGAGCCAAGGTGCCCATCAACAGATGAATGGATAAAGAAGATATGGTACATATATACAATGGAATACTACGCCTGCATCAGAAATGATGAATATCCAACTCTTGTAGCAACATGGACTGGATTGGAAGAGATTATGCTGAGTGAAATAAGCCAAGTAGTGATAATCAAGTATCACATGGTTTCACTTACGTGCGGTGTATAAGGGGTAACCTAGAGGACTGTAGAGTAGGAAGGTAAATGGGAAGTAGGGTAATTCAGGGAGAGAAATGAAACAACAGAGACTTGGGTACAGAAACAAACTGAGGGACTTGGAGGGAGCGGGGGTGGGAGGATGGGAGAGCCTGGTGGTGGGTACTGAGGGCACCTATTGCATGGAGCACTGGGTGTGGGAATGGGGATTGAAACAGAACACTGGAAGAAAAATTCAAGTAAGAAAAAAAAAGTCCTCATATCAAAGGAAAGAAAAAGAAAAGAAAAAAGAAGAAGAAAAAGAGTACTGAGGAAGGACGCATGGGAAGAACAAATAGAAGTCTTAAAAGTGAAATTCACTATTGATAGGGGATTCAACAAAATGGCAATAGGCACACTGTCATCTTTTCTTCCTTGTCCAGTTTTTATTTAACTGCATATACTTAGTTAAACATCTATTGAGGCCTATAGTCTTCTGGGTTCAGTGAAGCCCTTGGTTTGGGGGGAACTCTAGTAGAGAACACTAATGAAGGGGATTTGTTTTTTCCCAGTGAGCTCAGTGAGCACTTAGGAATCTGCATGGGGCACTGTGATAAAGATCATAAAGTGAGCAACCTTGGAAAATAGCTTGATTTACAAGAATTGTGGATCAAGGAGATTATGGGATAAAGGTAATATTGGCTATTTATCATGAACATGAATTTTCTCCCTGGCCTCCAATGGAGAAGGGACTGAGTCATGCCAGTTTTGTGTTTGAGAGAGTAAGGTAAAAGGAGGCATCCCTCTAGGTTTCTCAGCAGGGTTCTAGAGGCTGTGGTAAGAGTCACCATTTAGCTCTATCACTTTGGGGAATGCTGCCTTTGAGAGATACTTGAGAACCTGCTCATGTGCCTAGTGAATTAGAACTACTGAAACAGGCAGATGACAACATGAGTAGAAAAATAATAAACATGCTTAAAGAAATTAAAGTTGAGCAACATACATTTGAATCCTGACTAGTCAAACTGGAGTATCTTGTTAAATTCTCAGGACATCCAGAAGTCATTGCCTTAGTAATATAACAAATCCAATTCCAGCAAAAAAACTACCATAGGTTTGTCCTAAGAATGTTTAAAAACAATTCTTTGGGGGACCAAGTATGCTAATAATTTCATAACATAAGTTCAATTCCAGAAAAAAAGTGTAGTATTCTTAAAAGAAAGAAAAGCATTAATCAAGCATTTGATAGTGTGAATTTTATAATATTCAATATCTAATAAAATTACTAGATATGATAAGGCTGTACAATGTAATAACAAAGAAAAAAATAAACAGAAACAAATTTGAAAGTGATAGGGATAGTAGAAATAACAAACATATTTTAGAAGAGCTATAGAATTTAAAGAGAAATGTGAGTATAAGGAGAAGAGAAGTAGAAGATATAAAAATGACAAATGATACTTCCAAAAGTAAAAAAACACAATATCAGAAATAAAAAAGTACTAGATAGGGTTAATAGCAATGTAAATTCTATAGAAGAAAAGATCAGTGTATTAGAAGATATAGCAATAGAAACAGTTCCAACAGTGGAGAGGAAAAAGAGGTTGGAAAAAAATGAATAGAGCAGAAATTGGTTAAACCGAAAATGAACAAACAGTAAGGAAAATAAGTGAAACCAACAGCTAGATCTAGGAAAAATTAATCAAAATCAATAAACTATAGATAGATGAAGTGAAAAAGAAAAGACACAAAATACCAATATCTGGAATAAAAGAGGAAAAATTACCACAGAATCTATAGACATTGAAAGAAAAATAAGGGATTATTATGATAAACTGTAGTCTAAACAAAATAGAAAAACTGAATTCATTATATCTATTAAACAAATTGAAATCACTCTGTAATTGAATCATAACTACACCCTACTCTCCACCCCCCCACACCAAAAAGAAATCCAGGTGTAGGATATTTCAGTGGTTACTTTGATCAAAGTTTTAAGGAAGAAAAAATATCAACATTCTTTCAGAAAACAATGAGGGGGTGCTACTTCCTAATTTATTTTAAGTCCATCATTACCCTGATACCAAATTAGATTAGACATAAAAGAAAAAAAAAGCTACAGGTCAATATTCCTCATGAACATAGATGGAAAAAGCTTTTTAAACGTATTGCAAAGTCATGAATACAGAAAAGGATACTGTTTCATCATCAAATGAGTTTATTCCCAAGAATAAAGTAAAATAAAAGTGTTTTCAGGCAAAGAAAAGGTGAGAGTGTTTCCAGCACACATTAAGATATAGTAAGTGAAGTCACTCAAGTTGATTAAAAACAATCCCACATAGAAGAAAGAAATGCAAAGCAGAATGAAGAGTACTAGAATGGTGAATGTGTAGATAGATATAAAAGAATATTTATTGTTTAAAACAAGAATTACAATAATATCTTGTAGGGTTTTTAGCACATCTAGAAATATAACAATAGCACAAAGGATAGGAGGTGGTGACTTGTTAAATTTCTTCAATGTTTGTACACTATTTGAGAAATTCTAAAAATATTGATTTATGTTTGACTATAGTAAGTTAAGTATCCGTATTTTAATCTCTAGGATAACTACTTAAGGAAAAAAATACAACATATTATTACTACAATACTAGTGAATTAGATAAAGTAGGATTTATTTTTTGGTAAAGTAGAATTTTTTTTTTTTTTAGATTTTATTTATTTGACAGAGAGAAGCACAGCCAGAAAGGGAACACAAGCAGGGGGAGTGAGAGAGGGAGAAGCAGGCTTCCCGCAGAGCAGGGAGCCTGATGTGGGGCTCGATCCCAGATCTCTGGGATCATGACCTGAGCTGAAGGCAGTTGCTCAACCAACTGAGCCATCCAGGCGTCCCAGTAAAGTAGAATTTTTAAATATTTGATTAATCTAAAAGAAGGCAGCAGGAAAGAAAAAATAAAGAAGAACAGATGGGATAAATAGAAAACAAATGAAAAAATAGTAGACTTAAATTGAACACTACCAAAAATTACATGAATTGTAAGTTGTTTAAAACCTCTAATGAAAATATGAAGATTATTAAAATATACTTGAGAAAAATAAGACTCATTTGTATTCTATTTACAAGAGACAAACTTTAAATATAAGAACAATGGTAAGTGGAAGTTTAAAGAATAGAAAAAATATATACATGAAACACTAAGATGTGGCCACTACAGATATCAGACACACATAGACTTAAAGGCAAGAAGCATATTTCGTATTGGAAAAAAAAAAAAGATAGTTCTAAAATTGTTTGAAGATCATAACATAGTTTCAATTTTTATTAACCAAAACTTGGCAGAAATGGAAGAAAAAATAAACATATCCATAATTAAAGTTTGAGGTAAAACAAGTAGAGAAAAAATTAATGAAGCTATATCAAACTTGAATAGCATAATTAACCAATTTGACCTATTGACATAAGAAAGAATACACAAAGTTTTCATATGGCCATGGAATACTTAACAACAGAGAACTATGGTGAGCCATGAAAAAACTCTTAATAAATATCAAAAGAACAGGAAGCATACAGAGTATGTTCTCCTACTCATTTAGAAGAAAGCTGGAGATCAATGGAGCAACATAGCTAGAAAATAAGAAAAAAAATTTAAATTTCAATTTTTAAAGCAGTATCTTTCAAAATAGCTCATAGAGTCAAATAGCAAAGCCTGATTAAAATTATGAAACATTTTCAACTGAATAATAATAAAATATGGCATATTGAGATTCACAGGATATAAATAAAGCAGTGCTTAAAGGGAAAACCTAAGCTTTAAGAGCACATATTAGAGAAGGAAAGTTGAGAAGCTGTGATCAAAGCTCTTATCTAAGAGGCTAGAAAAGGAATTAGAAATTAAACACAAAGAGAATGAGGAAGACACATGAATATATAAATGAAAACAAGTGAAGTAGAAAGCAAAGGGGTAGTCAAGAATATTGACAAAGCCAAAAGTTGTGTGATGACTAATGTTTCAACTTGACTTGGCCATGGGTGTACATATAAACATTATCTGGGTACATTTCTGAGGACTTTTTTGGGTGAGATTAACATTCACATCTGTAGAATGAATAACGCAGATTGCTGTTTCCAAAGTAGATGGGGTTTTAATTCATTGAAGTCCTGAATAGAACAGAAAGGTTGGGTAAGGGAGCATTATTTTCTCTCTGGTTGACTGTCCTCAAGCTGGGATATCCTGCCTTCAGAACTGGGGAAATTACACCCTCAGCTCTCCTTCTTTTCAGGCATTTGGACTCAGAGTGGGACTATACTATTGTCTTTCCTTGGTCTCCAAATTACTGCCTGTAGACACTGGGACTTCTTAGCATCTACAGTCATGGGAATCAGTTTCAATCTGTTTGGTTTCTCTGGAGACCCAGTACAAGTTTAATGGTTATTCTTGGATTTTCTCAGCCTCCATAATCATATATATAAGTATAAATATATATAATTATATAACATCTATAATATATATTCATATAATATATAACATATATTATATATATTCATATTATATATCAGATATAAAATATATATAGTAGTCCTCCATTATCTGCTGTTTTGCTTTCCACAGTTTCAGTTACCCATGGTCAACTGCAGCCTAAAAAGCTGATGCTCCTCCTGATGTGTCTTCAGTAGCCTGATATTATATCACAATGACTCTATCCTTCTTCTCACTTTACCTCAGCATGTAGGCATTTTATCATCTTACATTGTCATAAAAAGAGTAAGATATTTTGAGAGAAAAAGGGAGAGACAACATTTATAACTTTTATTATAATATATTTTATAATTGCTCTATTTTATTATTAATTAATCTCTTACTGTGTCCAATTTAACTTCATCATTGATATATACATATAAGAAAAAAACAGTATATATATTGGTCAGTACTATCCATAGTTTCCGGCATCCACCGGGGGTGTTGGAATATATTTCCCATGAATAAGGGGGGACTGTCATATTTCTTTTTGGGTCTGTTTCTTTGGAGAAACCTGACTAATACCAGTTGCATCTTTAAATATTTCAATAAAATTTTGTCAATCTTAGAAAGACTGATTAAGAAATAAAAGAAAAAGAAAATAACAATTACTATTAGAGATGAAAGTTTTTTTATCATTGTCCATTTAGGAGGTATGAAATTAAATTTGAAAATATAAAGCATATTTTACACAACTCTATAATAATAAATTCAACATTGAAAATAAAATGGAAAAATATCTTGAAAAACAACTTATCAAATGTGACATGAGAAGTGATTGAAAAATTTCAATAGTTTTTATCTGTTAAAGAAATTGAATCTTCAAGTAAATATCTTCCCACAAAGAAAACTCCAGGAAGGGAAGGCCTCATTGTCTAATTCTCCCAAACATTTAAAGAAGAAAATTTATCAATTTAACATAAACTCTTTCAGAGACTCAAGAAAGAGGGAACACTTCTTGTTTTATTAGACCAATATAAAGCCAACACCAAAATATGAAAATAACATTAAAAGAAGAGAAAATTAGAAACTTCAATATCTTATGACTATGGACATGAATTCTTAAATATGAGATTAGCAAATTGAATCTGGTAAATGTGAAAATGATAATAAATCATAACTGAAGTTTATTCAAAGAATGCAAGGTCATCTTAACATTATGAAATCAACCAGTAAAAAAAAAAAATCAATCTAGTTCATCACATTAGCAGAATAAATGATAAAAAATACATGATAATTTCAATCCATATTCATAAGAACTCAGAAAATTGAGAGTACAATGGGGCATCCTGAACCAGAGTATATATAAAAATTATAGTTTCATAACTAGTGTTAAATATTGAATGTTTCCCCCTCCTCCCAAGTTTTGGAAGAAGACAATGAGTCCACTATCACTATTTCTACTTAACATGACCCTTGAAGTCATATCTTGGACAAAAAAAGCAAGAGAAAGAAACCAAAATGTAAATACCAGAAAGAAAGAAATAAAACTATTATTTTTTTCAGTGGACATGACTTATATGCAAATATTCCAAAAAAATCTACAAACTGTTATGTTAGAAGAATTTAGCAAGGTCTTTGGCTGTAATGTCAATACAAGATTATTTGTATTTCTAATGCACTCTTAATAATAAATAATTAACACTTACAATAGCACCAAAAGCATTAAAATTCCTAGGAATAAGTCAGCAACATGAAATATGCATAAGAGATCTACCCTAGAAATTACAAGTATTGTTAACAGAAATTAAGGAAGCTCTAAATAAGTGAAAGGATATACCATTTTCAAGGAATGTTGGACTCAAAGCTTTTAGGATGTCAATTGAGAACTGTCTGTTCATGTCTTCTGCCATTTTTTGACATCCATATGTACCCCAATGTTCATAGCAGCAATGGCTACAATTCAATTTATGGAAAGAGCCAAGATGCCCTTCAACAAATGAATGGATAAAGAAGATATGGTCCATATATACAATAGAATATCATGCCTCCATCAAAAAGCATGAATACCCAACTTTTGTATCAACTTGGACGGGACTGGAGGATATTATGCTGAGTGAAATAAGTTAAGCAGAGAAAGTCAATCATCATATTGTTTCACTTATTTGTGGGACATAAGGAATAACATGGAAGACATTAGAAGAAAGAAAGGAAAAGTGAATTGGGGTAAATTGGAGGAGGAGATGAACCATGAGAGACTGTGGACTCTGAGAAACAAACTGAGGGTTTTGGAGGGGAGGAGGTTGGGGGGAATGGATGACCCTGATGGTGGGTATTAAGGAGGGCATGTATTGCATGGAGAGCTGGGTGTGGTGGATAAACAATGAATCTTGGAACACTGAAACAATTATAATAATAAAAAAAGTTGTCAGTTGTCTCCAGATTGGTTTATAGATTCATCACTTTCCCAATCAAAATAACCACAGTCTGTGTGTGTAATTTATATTATATGGAGTAGTCAAGGCAATTTTGAAAAAAAAAAAACAAAGTTTAAGAACGTATGCACTAGCAGATATTAAGATTTACTAAAAGGCTACAGTAATTAAGACAGTGTAGTATTAACCTAAGGATAGAAATTTGTCCAACTGAAAAGAATAGAGAATTGAGAGATAATTCCACTGGTATCTGATCACCTGATTTACTACAAGAATACCACTGTATTTGGAGTGGGGAGGGGGGAGGTGGTCTTTTTAAGAAATTGTGGTAGAATAATTAGTTATTCCTATGGGAAAAATAAACACTGACCCCTTACAAAAATTTTATTTAAGGTAGGTTAAATATCTAAATATTGATGGCAAAATAATAAAGCTTATAGAAGAAAGCAGGAGGATATCTTCATTATCTTGAGGCACGTAATTTTGTTGAACAGCATACAAAAGCACTAACTATAAAATAAAAGATTGGCAAGTTGAACTTCACTGAAATTAACTACTCTTTTTCTAAAGATGCCATTGAAAGAGTAGAAAGGGAAGCCACACACTGGGGGATATATTTGTAATATATATATCCACCAAAGACTTGAATTCAGAATATATAAACACCTTCCAAATCATTAATTAAAATACAAATAACCTGATTACAAAGTACACAAAAGATCTGAATAGACACTTCATAAAATTGGTTTCATAAAAACTGAAAAGGGCATGAATAAAAGCTAAGCATCATTATTCATCAAGGAAATGCAAACTAAAAGCAAGTAAGATCCCATTTCACAGCAGAATGACCAAATTAAAAAGACTGCCAATCAGTACCACATATGAACTAGGATACGGGGCAACTGGAGCTTACATGTACTCTTTGTGAGATTGTAAATTAGTACAAAGTCTTTGGAAAACTATTTTGCAGTATATAAACATACACTTACCCTATGGCCCAGTAGTTCTTGTCATAAGTATATACCAAGAGAAATGGTTATATATATCTGCTAAAAGACACATAAAATAATACTTTTTGTAGCCCTATTCCTAATAGCCTCAAAGTAAAAAGATTCAAATTTTTAAATTGTAGAACATTCATATATAAAAAATGAAGAATTGATTGAAGTACTTCCATTCTCTACAATATAATAGAATCTCATACATATAACATTGATTTAAAAAGTTGACAACCATGAGCTCACTATATAAACTATTTACATGAAATTCAAGACCAATCAAAGTTAATCTGAGGAGATAGAAATCAGAGCAGTGATTCCCTTTGGAGATGGAGTGAGGTAGCGGTATGTGTAAGTTTGCAAAGGGGCCCAAGAAGACTTCTAGGGTGTTAATATTTTGTATCTTGATCTGGGAGGTATATAGTTATGCACAAATTTATTCAACTGTACACATAAGATTTATACACATTATTATATGTGTGTTATACCTCAATTTAATGTAAAAATAAAAAGTCAACTGGATTGGAAGAGATTATGCTGAGTGAAATAAGCCAAGTCGAGAAAGTCAAGTATCACATGGTTTCACTTACTTGTGGTGCATAAGGGGTAATATAGAGGTCAGTAGGAGAAGGAAAGGAAATGGGAAGTAGGGTAATTCAGGAAAAGAAATGAAACATGAGAGACTTTGGACACAGAAACAAACTGAGGGACTTGGAGGGAAGGGAGTAGGGGGGTGAGAGAGCCTGGTGGTGGGTACTGAGGACACCTATTGCATGGAGCACTGGGTGTGGGGCATAAACAATGAATCTTGGAATACTGAAAAAGTAAAATAAATATAAAGTAAAAAAAAAAAGTCAACTGGAAACTTAGAAAAATCAATCCAAATGGCCAACAAGGGAAAATATGCTTAAATTTACATTAAGCAATTGCATGTTAAAGTAACATGAAACATCACTTTAACACATATGAGGCTGCAAAAAACCTAAAAAGCAGGTAACATATTGCTAGCAGAAATGTGAATTATTACAATAGTTTGGAATACAATCTCACAAGATCTATTAAAACTGAAAATAAACAATACTTTTGACCAAAGGTATTGGATCTGATAATCTCTCTCAAAAATAAAGTTTTGGTACTCAATTGGTATTTATAAAAGTTCTTCACTATAGACATTTTGACAATGTTTATTCTTCTGATCCGAGAGCATGGAATGGTCTTCCATCTTTTTATGTCTTCTTCAATTTCTTTCATAAGTGTTCTGTAGTTCCTCAAGGACAGATCCTTGACTTCTTTGATTGGGTTTATTCCTAAGTATCTTATAGTTTTTGGTGCTATAGTAAATGGAATCAATTCTCTGATTTCCCTTTCTATTTTTTCATTGTTAGCATATAAGAATGCAACTGATTTCTCTGCATTGATTTTGTATCCAGCCACATTACTGAATTGTTGTATGAGTTCTAGTAGTTTGGGGGTAGAGTCTTTTGGGTTTTCCACATAGAGTATCATGTCACCTGCAAAGAGAGAAAGTTTGACTTCTTCTTTGCCAAGCTGGATACCTTTTATTTCTTTCTGTTGTCTGATTGCTGTTGCTAGGACTTCTAACACTATTTTGAACAGTAGTGGTGAGAGTGGGCATCCTTGTCTTGTTCCTGATCTCAGAGGAAAGACTGTCAGTTTTTCCCATTGAGAATGATATTTGCTGTGGGTTTTTTCATAGATAAATTTTATGAGGTTGAGAAACGTTCCCTCTATCCCTGTACTTTGAAGAGTTTTGATCAGGAACGGATGTTGTATTTTGTCAAATGCCTTTTCTGCATCAATTGAGAGTACCATATGGTTCTTCTCTCTTCTTTTATTGATTTGTTCTATCACGTTGATTGATTTCCAAATGTTAATCCACCCTTGCATCCCTGGGATAAAACCCACCTGGTCATGGTGGATGACCTTTATAATGTATTGTTGGATCCTGTTGGCAAGGATCTTGTTGAGAATCTTGGCATCCGTATTCATCAGCGATATTGGTCTGAAGTTCTCCTTTTTGATGGGGTCTTTGTCTGGTTTGGGGATTAGAGTAATGCTGTCTTCATAGAAAGAGTCTGGAAGTTTTCCTTCCATTTCTATTTTTTGAAAGAGCTTCAGGAGAATAGGTGTTATTTCTTCTTTGAATGTTTGGTAGAATTCCCCAGGGAATCCGTCTGGTCCTGGACTCTTGTTTTGGAGGAGGTTTCTGATCACTGCTTCAATCTCATTACTAGATATAGGTCTATTCAAATTGTCAATGGTTTCCTGTTTCAGTCTTGGAAGTTTACAGGTTTGTAGGAATGTATCCATCTCTTTTAGGTTGTTAAACATATTGGCATATAATTGTTGATAGTAATTTCTGATGATTGTTTCTATTTCCTTGGTATTAGTCATGATCTCTCCCCTTTCAATCATAATTTTATTAATTTGGGTCTCTTCCCTTTTCTTTTGGATTCGTTTGGCCAATGGTGTATTGACCTTATTGATTCTTTCTCAAAGAACCAGCTTCTAGTTTAGTTGATGCGTTCTACTGTATCTCTAGTTTCTGATTCATTCATCTCTGCTCTAATCCTTATTATTTCCCACATTTGTGAGGGGTTGGTTTAATTTTTGTTGATTTTCCAGTTCTTTAAGGTTTAATGAGAGTTGGTGTATTCGGGATTTTTCAATTTTTTTGAGTGACGCTTGGATGGCTATGAATTTCCCCTTTAGGACTGCCTTTGCTGTATCCCATAGGTTTTGGATCGATGTATCTTCATTCTCATTGGTTTCCATGAAGTGTTTCTGTTCTTTGATTTCTTGGTTGATCCACAGATTCTTGAGCAGGATCCTGTTTAGCTTCCAAGTGTTTGATTTTCTTCTGAACTTTTTATGGTGGTTGAGTTCCAGTTTCACGGCATTGTGGTCAGAGAATATGCAGGGAATAATTTCAATCTTCTGGTATCGGTTGAGCCCTGATTTGTGACCTAGTATGTGGTCTATTCTGGAGAAAGTTCCATGTG
>PITA01034455.1:0-11600 GCA_004023965.1 Spilogale gracilis | reverse complement strand
GAACTTTTGGGACTTCGTCAAGTTAAAAACTTTTGCCCAGCAAAGGAAATAGTCACAGAACAAAGAGACAACCCATGAAATGGGAGAAGATATTTGAAAATGATGCTACAGATAAAGGCCTGGTATCTAAGATCAATAAAGCATTCTTCAAATTCCAAAAGCCAGAAAACAAATAATCAAGTAAAAAAAAATGCGTAGAAGACATGGACAGACACTTCTCTAAAGAAGACATACAAATAGCTAGCAGACAAATTAAAACACGTTCAGGATCATTAGCCATCAGGGAAATTCAAATCAAAAACACACTGAGGGGGCGCCTGGGTGGCTCAGTTGGTTAAGTGACTACCTTCAGCTTAGGTCATGATCCTGGAGACCCGGGATCGAGTCCCACATCGGGCTCCCTGCTCGGCGGGAAGCCTGCTTCTCCCTCTCTCACTCCCCCTGTTTGTGTTCCCTCTCTGGCTGTGTTTCTCTCTGGCAAATAAATAAAATCTTAAAAAAAACAAACAAACAATGAGATACCACCTTATACCAGTTAGAATGGCAAAAAATGACAAGACAAGAAACAACAAATATTGGAGAGGTTGCAGAGAAAGGGGAACCCTCTTATATTGTTGGTGGGAATGCAAGTTGGTGCAGCCACTTTGGAAAACAGTATGGAGATTCCTCAAAAAATTAAAAATAGAGCTACCCTATGACCTAGCAATTGCACTACTAGGTATTTACCCCAGAGATACAGATGTAGTGAAAAGAAGGGCCATATGCACCCCAATGCTCATATCAGCAATGTTCACAATAGCCAAACTGTGAAAGGAGCCAAGATGCCCTTTGACAGAAGAATGGATAAAGAAGATGTGGTCTATACATACAATGGGATATTCCTCAGCTATCAGAAAAGATGAGTACCCAATATTTGCATCAACATGGATGGAACTGGAGGAGATTATACTAAGTGAATTAAGTCAAACAGAAAGACAATTATCATATGGTTATTTGTGGAACCTAAGGAATAGTGTGGAGGACATTAGGAGAAGGAAGGGGAAAATGAAGGCGGAGTTATCAGAGGGGGAGATGAACCATGAGAGACTATGGACTCTGGGAATCAAACTGAAGGTTTTAGAGGGGAGGGTGGGTGAGGGAGTGGGTGAATCTGGTGATGGGTATTAAGGTGGGATGTATTGCACAGAGCACTGGGTGTTATATGCAAACAATGAATCATGGAACACTACATGAAAAACTAATGATGTACTGTATGGTGACTATTATAACATAATAAAAAATTCTTTTAAAAAGGAACATAAGATTGTATATTAAGAGCCCAAGATTGCCTGGCCCTGAGTCGCGGCATCATTATTTATTACTTCTATGAATTTGAGTGAATTACTTAAACCCTCTAAAACTGTTTTCCCATTTATAAAATGGAAATGATCATTTTTTTTTTTCTTCCCAGAGTTGTTGTGAAGAGATAATATTAACTGGTTGCCCATTGCCTGAGTTGAAAATACTCACTTCATGTTGGCTATTGTTACCATCAATTCAAGGGTAGCAGGTACTGTTGAATGATGGTTTCACAGGATTCTGGGACAAAGTAACCCCAAGTGAGAAAAACAAGTCATAGGGACCAATCAGTGATTCCCTTCTCACCTTCCACAAATATTCATTGAGTTTGATAGGTGTACAGCCCTTTAGTGGGATTTCTGGCTGTCTAAAAACTAAAAGTAATAAGAGAGCAAGGCTTTGTTCTCAAGGATTCCATAATCAAGATATCACTAGAATAAAAGATATATAGGTGTTTTTCAGCACAAAATCTTCTGTGATCCAGGCTGTCTTCACATTCAAAAACATAATTTTTATCTTCTAACATCTCCAGGGAATGCTGGGATGAATCTAATAGTGAAGTCTTTGGTTTGGGGTTTGAAGCTATATATGAAGGAATTTGGAAATGCAGCCAGAACCTGTTCCCCATTGCTACCTATCTCAGTCCTGGAGCTAAAGTGAATGACAGAAGAATTTCCCCAGGTAGTATGCTAACTACCTGGGGATTTGTGTTTTGGGGTGGCTCTCTACTACAGATAATCATTCCGATAGCTAATATACATTGGGTACTTATTTTGTGCCAAGTATTGTGCTAAGTACTCTATATGCATGTCTTATTTAATGCTTACACTCACCTTACAATATAGGCGTTTTTAGAATCCTTATAATTACCTATGAGGAAATTGGAACTAAGTGGAATGAAATAAGTGGCTGAGTTGGAACATCAGTCTAGATTGCCTGGCTCCATATCTCATGGTCTTACTTTTCGTTCTTTTTTTTTTTTTTAAGATTTTATTTATTTATTTGACAGAGAAAGAGAGCACAAGTAGGTGGAGCAGCAGGCAGAGGGAGAGGGAGAAGCAGGTTCCCCACTGAGCAGGGAGCCCAATGAGGGACTCCATCCCAGGACCCTGGGATCATGACCTGAGCCAAAGAGAGATGCTTAACCAACTGAGCCACCCATGTGCCCCATATCTCATGATATTTTTCTTTTTTTTTTTTTTAAGATATTATTTATTTATTTGACAGAGAGAAACACAGCTAGAGAGGGAACACAAGCAGGGGGAGTGAGAGAGGGAGAAGCAGACTTCCCGCCCAGCAGGGAGCCCGGTGCGGGGCTTGATCCCAGCACTTTGGGATCATGACCTGAGCTGAAGGCAGACGCTTACTGACTGAGCCACCCGGGCACCCCATATCTCATGGTCTTAACCAGTGTGTACCATGCTTTTGGTCTTGGCTTACCCAGTACCAGTATAGTGGCATGGACCAGTCCTTTCCTCACTCTTGTTCTTACTCTTCCCAGCTGCAAACTGGGTTGTGCTAGGCTCTAACATTCTTCCAGTTATAACATTCCATGACTTTAGATGTTTTAGATACTTTGTATCAGATAAAATATTGGCAACATCCACAGGTATGTAACTCATTTCCCTCTTCTTTCCTTTGATTTTCCCTAAATTATCTGAAGATAGATTGCAAAGTAGTGTATACTTTTCTTTCCTTTCTTTTTGTTTTTAGTTTAAACTGACTAAGATAGGTCACCCACACACTTTGGACATTACTGGGCTCTGTATATGGTTCTAGCCCTGAGGGACACCCATTCTTGCCTACAGTGACATCTGAGAGCAGCTCTCTAAGGACATTTGACAAGTCTTGGGTGAAGCAAGGTAATGGTTGTGTTGGATAAAATGTTTTCAGCCTATCAAATAGGGTCTATTGATAGAGTCTATTGATAGAATTTGGAAGTACTTGGGGATGTGTGATAATAAATTATGGTATAATTTTTCTCAGATTTAACCTATTACCCCTTCTGGTTTGATTATTGATGAGGAGGCTCTGAACACAGGAGAGTGATAAAGCTCTCCCTGCTCTCTGATAAATGATATGTGGAATTGAATGAAGTGTAAAGACACAGCAAAGAGAAAGGGACAGTAAACTAGAGAAGCTTCAGGTCTAGTCCTCAGAAATAATACAAACCTTCAACTTAGAGATTTTAGTCTCTTTCTTAGAGCAATACATAAAATAAATTTTATAAACTTTCCCAATGACTGTGTTTTTGACTAAAATAGCATTACAGATATTTTGGCCTTAACTCAATAATTTGTGGCTAAAGATGGGAGAGAAACAAGAACCATCCATCTTTTATTTATGTACTTATTTACCCACTCAGTAATATTAGCAAATTATCTCAAGCTCAGTTCCTTTATACCACTACCGCCTAGCTAACTCCTTCCGTTGGTCTACTTTTAGCTTAATTATTTCTGGTTGGCTCCAAACTGTATTGATGCCCCTGATGTCTATTCTTTTTTTTTTTTTAATGTCATTTATTTATTTGACAGAGAGAAACATAGCGAGAGAGGGAACACAAGCAGAGGGAGTGAGAGAGGGAGATGCAGGCTTCCCACCTAGCAGGGAGCCTGATGTGGGTCTCGATCCTGGGATTCCAGGATCATGACCTGAGCCAAGGCAGAGGCTTAACCAACTGAGCCACTCAGGCGCCCCCTCATGTCTATTCTTAAAGGTGTTTAGTGCTTCTCTTGTAACAGCACTTAACACATTCTATCATATCTGTTTATTTTTCAGAGAGCTTTTGGCATTTTGCTCAGGACAATTCTTCATCGTGAAAATTATTCCATATGTTGCTCAGTAAATGCCAGTGGATTATCCTGTCATTGAACAACCCAAGATGCCACCATCCATTTCCAAAGGCCCTATAAGGGTGAATATTTTTCTTAGTTGAGAACCACTGGAAGAATATGAATTGCAAGAAGACAAGCATCATATATACCTTACTCAATATTGGATTTATTGTACCTAGTGTGATGCATGGGACACAAACAGTGCTCAATAAAAGAATATTTTATTGAATGAGTACAGTTTGGGACTGGTGTGGAGAGATGGGAAGAGAATGAAGTTGTTTGAAATACTGGTTGAGAAGATGCTGTACAATGATGTCTGCCAACCAGTTTGCTGCTAGTTTTGTTTTTCTAAATCTTCATTTGATCAGGTGATAGAGGAAGGAGAACAGTAGAGAATAAGGTCAATGCTATATATTGAGTTAGGTAGAGTAGGGGGCTTCTCCCACCAATTTGATTTCATTTACCTTTTGGAAATCTGGAGATAAAATATATGAAATATTGAAACTTGGGAGTGTGTTTTAGGAATCATACAAAGATTGCCCTATTGATGACTATTTCTCCTACTGAAGAGAAGCATCTGTACTTCAGCTTTTGTAAAGCAGACACAAAGCTGATAGATTTTTCAGTCCTCCATCTGTGTCAGAATTGTTCAAGTAGGATTGTGTCTGAACTTTGGACAGCTGTTTGGTACTTTTACTTTAATTTCTTTCTTCGTGCAATAAATTAAAACCCAAGGACCTTGACATTTGAAGGCCACCATAAAAATATTTGAGAAGGCAGAATTTAGGAGACTCTGCTAAGCTGAATGTATTTGTTTCTAGGCTGCCTGACTCTTCAAAGACTGAGCAACTAGTTTCAGGCACCTTCTGAAACTTATATGTAGAACATATAAAAATAAGGATTAAGGGCTGAAGGACAAAATTTCAACTATTAGAGTTATCATAACTACCAAACACTAAGATTTGGCTAAGAGCTTCTTGATCACAGGACAAAAAGGGAAACACTGAAAGCTATAAAGTTCTCCTTTTTAACCAGCTTCCTCAGATGGCAAAAAAAGAAAGATACATTTTTATCTTATCTTAGATGATAGAGATTTTACTATTAGAATATTCCAGAAGGTAAGGAAGAGTAGAAACCCTCTCAGTAACCTTATAGCCATGTCTCACAGTTCAAATGTTCATAATAACATAGCAGTTTTAAGAACTGCTAAGAACAAACTTTAAGTGAGCTGCCTTCCTGACCCAGATTTTTTTCTGTCCTTGTTTATTTCCACTTCCTTATTAAGTGGATTGCCACTTCTCTATGTATATCATGCATCCCATTTCCCTAGGATAAGAAAACTGATTGGAATAGTTGGTTACTTGCAATACAGAGAATTCCTATCAGGCCGATTCTCAAGCCAAGTCACCCCAGAGAGCACTTCCCACCACATAGAACTCCATTTCAAGCAGTTGTGGCTAATTTAGCCCAAGAAAATGGAGAAAGCATGCCAACCTCTGGGTAAACATCTACCAGTAATAGTTTTCTCAAAGAGAGCAATGTAATTGGCAGAAACGTTGAGGCTTCATGACCATTTACTACACTCTCCTTGTTAGAAAGAAGTAAGTCTGTAGACTCTCTACTCTATGTCTTGGGTAAAGACACTTTCCATTCCTCAGATATAGGAAGACCTTTGTTTGGTTTTGCTCAAAATTATCTCTAAAAACATTATTGATATAATTTGTCTTAAAGATCTTAGTGCTATATTTGATCTGCCTTTGAAGGTGAAGAGTTGTTCAATTTCATCCAACTCATTCAGAGTGCCAAGAGAGTGAGTCCTGGACTCCTGAGACTTTGTTTTAAGCAGTCATGCTAACAAGTAGAGTAGGTAAGAGAATTTGAATAAGTAATTATGTTATTTATTTGCGACAAGAACTTAACTATCACTAGAGAGAGAAACAATAGGCCTATAGAATCTAGAGATCCACTTGATGGTGTGTGTTCAAGTTACCTTTTTTGTTCATAGCTTAATTCTTCTGTTTTATTTCCCAAAACCCTCCTTAGGAGATAATAGATAACTTGTGGCTTCACTTCTAATTACTATTTGCTTCATATTATGGACTGAATGTGTTCCCCTAAAGTTCAGTGTTGAAACCCTACCCTCCCACCCACATGCTGATATTAGGTGGGCTTTGGGGAAGTCATTAGGATTAGATGAGGTCATGAGAATAGAGCCCTCATGAATGGGATTAGTATTCTTTTAAGAGTCATGAGAGAACTTGCTTACTCTCTCTGCTCTCCAATATGTAAGGCTATAAAAAGAAATCAGCAAAGTGGAAGAGAACCCTGACCAGAACCCAATGAAGCAGGCACCCTAATCTTGGTCTTCCAGTCTCCAGATCTAGCTATGCAGTCTAAGGTGCATTGTTATAGCAGCTTGAAATAAGACACTTGATCTGTATGTAGATTTTCTTTCTTTCTTTCTTTCTTTTTAAGATTTTATTTATTTATTTGACAGAGAGAAACACAGTGAGAGAGGGAACACAAGCAGAGGGATGGAGAGAGGGAGAAGCAGGCTTCCTGCCGAGCAGGAATCCTGATGTGGGGCTCGATGGCGGGTCTCCAGGATCATGACCTGAGCCAAAGGCAGTCACTTAACCAACTGAGCCACCCAGACACCCCTAAATTTTCTCATTTTAGTGCCAGGGCAGGTAGAAGTGAGGTATCTACAATGCAGTGAATATCAAGACACATTTCCACTTGTTTGGCTTCCTACTCTGTTTTTGGTTGCTCCTTACTTTTTAAGAAGAATGCAAGCCTTTCCAAAGTTCTTCTTGGTTTCCCTTACTATTTTATTTACCTTTTTCATCATGACTATGACCTGAATTTATTTACTCTTTACGTTTTTACTAACCAATTTTCATATCTTTGCCTCTCCTCTTATGACTAGTTCTGCTTCTACTTTTACAGAAGAAACACAGCTTTTCTTGGAATCCCTTTGAAAATAGGGGTTTTTTGTTTTTGTTTTTGTTTAAGATTTTATTTATTTATTTGGCAAAGAGAAACAGTGAGAGAGGGAACAGCAGGCTGCTCGCCAAGCAGGGAGCTCGATGCTGGGGTCGATCCGGGGACTCTGGGATCATGACCTGAGCCGAAGGCAGGCACTTAACAACTGAGCTACCCAGGTGAATATAGGGTTCTGAAATGGACTCTTTATGGGTCTTGAGTAGTGCAGTTAAACAACTGGTGATGAATTATATAATAAAACTAAGACAATTTAGCTTTTGGCAACACCCAGAGCTCCTGGGCAGGGAGCTGAGGAGTCATACATGAGATTCTCAAGAGAAAAAATATAAGAATTCCACTTTTTACCTTGCTTTTATTTTTTGGTCCTAAATTTCCTGCCTATGACAGATTTATCCCAGTAATCTGTCCCTTTGTTGTTGTTATCCAGGATAGGTTCTCAAGATGGAAAATGTCAAGTCAAATAGTGTGATAGGACTTGCTGAATGACCAAGTCAAGTCTTGACCACCAGTGGCATTGTCAACCATGACTGCTGAATTAATGAGGAAAATTAAAACTCATTTTTCAGAGGTCAAGAGAAGCTCACTTTTGTAATTTGACTTCATGTGATTGATGACCATTTTTTCCACCCTTTCTTTTAACACCTTTGATGTTGAAAATTACCTGCGACAGAACTCCACTTAAGATCAATGACCAGTGTCAGAGACACCGTTCAAATCTGAGAGGTGGCACCTTAGAAGGAACTGGATGGTAAATGATCTGTGCTGGAATCCAGTGTGTGACCTTGGGTATATCATTGAACCTTTAAAGCCTTGTTTTTGTTTTTTTGTTTTTTTGTTTTTTATCTGCAAAAGTAAGGTCACAATCTTACTTTATTTTGCTGATCAAATAACATGATCAAAGTGAAAGTTTCCAGTCTGTAAGGCACATTACAAATCTTTATATGGCAATGTACTTAGTTTTTTTGGGTTTTTGTTTGGTTTTGCTCAAAATTATCTCTAAAAACATTATTGATATAATTTGTCTTAAAGATCTTAGTGCTATATTTGATCTGCTTTTGATAGGCAAGAGCTATTAAGAGATATTTCCCTAGAAATAGGATACTTCCAAACAGAAAACAAGAACGTTTTCCCTTATTTTATTTTATTATTTTTTAATTTTATGTTCAGTTAGTCACTGTGTAGTACATCATTAGTTTTTGTGTTCAGTGATTCTTTAGTTGCATATAACACCCACTCCACAAGAGCCAAACTGTTGAAGGAGCTGAATATTTTCCTTTAAACAAAAGGATTCACTAAATTCCAAAAAGATTGTCCAGAACTCTGAATAGGAATACATATATTTAAGTGATATGGCTGTAGTAATCTTTGCTCCATAAAAAATTAGTACGAATTTAGCAGCTTAAAACAACAAATGTTGATCATCTACAGTGTCACTGGGTCAGGAATTTCCCTTAGTTGGGTGACTCTGGCTCAGCATCTCATGAGTTTGTCATCAAGATGTCAGTTGGGGTTACAGTCATCTAAAAGCTTGAACATGGCTGTTGGCAATAAACCTTAGTTTTTGCATATAACAAATATATAGAGAATACGTTCTATATATTTTTATAGAATATATTATATATATATATATATATTTTTTTTTTAAGAAAAGAATTTTTATATGTTAAAGTAGGCTTACAGGATCCTGGGGGCGGGGTGGGGGCTCAGGCTAGAATTGCCTTTTACCGTAAGCAAAGTGTCAACATTGAGACAGTACAGTTCCTGGAGTAATGTCACTTTACCTATTTCAAGGACTTGTCAATGGGCTCTAGGTAGTAAGGAAATTTAATGATTTTTCTTCTGCCTCTTGTTTCCCACATCACAAAATATGTTGAATCACATCTACTC
Source organism: Spilogale gracilis (assembly GCA_004023965.1). NCBI lineage: Eukaryota > Metazoa > Chordata > Mammalia > Carnivora > Mephitidae > Spilogale > Spilogale gracilis. The sequence continues at coordinate 2,535 of PITA01034455.1, read as the reverse complement.
CTTCCTTGTTCTGTGTGTTTCTGTCCTCCACTTGAAAAAAAACATACGAATATATCTTTGTCCATTGTGTCAGTGAGGTAATAAGCAAAAAGTATTACTCAATGCTTCAAAGACCCTTTTAGAGTCAAATTCTAGGAGTCTTGTCCTATTTCCATTTTTTTTTTCTTTTTTTGCCCCCTTGTTTCACTTTGTAGGTCAAACTCTAGCTCTTTTCCCATGCAGATTTTAAGTCAGTAACCATCAATCTGAGGAATTCACCTATCAGTTTGTTTCACTGCTGCTAGCAGGCAGGTGTGGGGCCTGAATCCAAACCACTGAGTTCAACATTCTTCTGGTAATGCTGCATTATTGGAGGAAGGGGAATTTAGAAGGGCAGTGACGTCAGAAGTTCTCAGTACTTCTCACTTATCAGGAAATAGGAAAAAAGGAAAGGTTTTTCTCTGGGTATTACTTTGGTTAGTTGGATTTGGATATTTTTGGCTCCCGAAAGGACTTTTTCTTAGGATCATGTCTCACTATCCATATAGGCCATGAACTTCAAAAAGAGTGGACCAGGAGAAAAATATGGCACCAGATTTTTTTTTTTTAAGATTTCACTTATTTATTTTAGAGAACAAATGTATGCACGTGGTGGGGAGGGCACAGGGGAGGGAGAGAATCTCAGGCAGACTCTGAGCTGAGTGCAGAGCCAGAAGTGGGGGTCCAACTCAAGGCACTGAGATCATGACCTGAGCCAAGATCAAAGTCCAATGCATAACCAGCTGAGCCATCCAGGTGTGCCATGCACCGGATTTGACTTCACAATGTCTCTAAACTTCCCAGACCCCAGACTGAGGAGAATTGAATAAATAGTATTTGTTTTTCCATTGTTTTTTTCTTGAGAAAGAAGAGATGATTTTGAAAGTCAATGAATTCTTTCCATGTCTTTGATAACTTTTCAAAGTCCGATAAAGTGCTTGATGAAAGCAAGTCTCTTATTGGGTTTCTTCTAATGTTCCAGGGTAGTTTTCTTATTGATGGAATATAGAGGAAGATTTCAAAATTCAGTGCAGTAAAAACCAGCAGAAATGACCAATTGTAGGCATGAAAAAAAGAAAAAAGCTATTAAAAATTTAAATAGAATAGTTCATGCTTGTGTGTGCGTGTGTGTGTGTGTGTGTGTGTGTGTGTGTATTCCAGTTTTCATTATGGGTAACATAAAAACAATATCAGAAAGAATCACTTTTATAATGCAATTCAGAATTAAAGTTTTAACAATACACAAAAATTTTATAGCAATTCAGATTTTGGCATGATAATGACTACACATATTTGATAAATACACTTTTATTTTTCAGGAAGATTATATGAAACTTATCAAACATTTATGAAAGCATGTTTAACTTTCCCTTAAATATATGGGCCATTCATTTAGTTTCAAATGATTTGTTCTTATTCCTTACCTTAATTTATGAGAGAATTTAAGAGGATATCCATATTTTTGAAGTTTAAGATGACCATTCCTGTACTTTTCATTAAACTGCTTCTATTTTTATTTTTTAAATCTGGCACCCTAACTTCCTTTTTACATTATCTGTTAGAAGCTAGTCACCAAGTCCAGCCTACACGCAAGGGGAAGGGAATTGAGTTCTACCTCTTGGGAATGAGAACTAACAAAAAATTGTGAACATATTTTTTTTTAAACCACCATAATGGCATAGTGGAGAGAATGTAGACTTTTAAGGCTGACAGACATTGGGTTCAAATGCTCTTTCTTCTACCCATGAGCTGTGTCATACTAGACAAGTCACCTATCTTCTTAGGGCCTCTATTTCCTTATATGTATATTGGAAATAGTAATGCCTTCCTGCTAAAGGTGAGGCAGAAAACTCCCAGGTTCCTAGCCCTGTCCTGTCTGCTCCTCCCCACTACTCCCACTGAGATGAAAAAGACCAAATGGCCATCCCATTTGGTTGAGAGAGAAAGAAAAACAAATTCCCTGGGATGATTTAGCACTCTTTTCTGGCGCTATATTTCTTTTCTTTCCTATATAGATTATCCGCCCCCCCCCACATGAAGAGGGCCAATGGGCCATGAGAGGCCACAAAAACATCCCATTACCATCCCCCATCACCTGTAACCATAAAAACTCGCTCCTAACCCTGTCAGGTGCTCGGTCTTTATGGAATCATCCCACTGAGTCCACCAGAGTAATAAAGCTATGTTCTCCCTGATTTTCATGTGCCGCTTGAGTTTCCTTGGTCGCCTCAGATTTTTCTGCAACAAAGGATTACACAAAAGCCATTTCCAACCCTCTTCTCTCTTGCTGGATCCCACCACACAGGCTGAAAAGCTTAATATTCACATCCCCAGCTTTCTTTGCAGCTGGGGATGGCTATATGCCCCCAGCTGTGGTCCCTGGAAAAGAATAGGCGTGTGCTAAGTTGGGGCCTTCTGCAGGAAAGCTTTCACTTTCCTTATATAAAGGGACAGCAGAGTCAAGGTCACATCCCCATGCCCTAGTGGGAAGGGAAGTTAGGAAAAAAGTGGCTAACA
>PITA01034454.1:0-11597 GCA_004023965.1 Spilogale gracilis | reverse complement strand
TGGGCCCACACTCACAATCAGAGGAAGGAATTCAGGAAGTGCTCACAACTCCACAGACATCTCAGAGCCTTGTCTGAAGCAGGACAAAGGCTGCAGCACCCCGGGATGAGTGTGCCGTGGGCTGGCCCGTGGGGTGGCCCTTGGGTCAGGAGGCCATGGAACGGCGTACAGCCAGCGCCATCACTCGCGGAAGCCTGGGGTAAGTTGTCCTAGCACCTGAGTGTGGGCAGCAGGTGTGAGTGAGTGGCAGCAAGGAGGGCGGCGGTTGGGGGGCCGTGCAGAAGGGGGCTTACTCGGGAACCGTCCAGCAAAGGAGCCCCCGTTGTAAGTCACTGGAGGGGTCAGGTCCTGGAGGGAGCTAAACAGCCTTCTCCCAATCCCATGTAGGGAGGTCGAGTGAAAGGGACCACAGCCCCTGCCGAAGGCCCCATGGCCCTCCTGGTGACCCTGCAGTGCCCCCACCCCGACCTTGTCCAGGGCTGGCGTTGCCTTCCTCCCCACCTACCTTTCTGCCTTCTGCTGGGGTCAGGGGCTCAGGAGGCCACAGACAGGCGACTCAAGGACCAGCCCAAGGTTCTTCTAGGGGAGGAGCTCAGGCTCATCCTGGATCCCCAGGAGGGGGAACATTTTGTCTTTTGTGTGAGTAGACACACTCTCTTGAAGTGGGGAGATGTCATCGGAGGGCGGGTTGGCAAGGTTCTCTCTGAGCAAAGTCTTCTGCTCCTTATTGCTCAGCCCCTCTGAGTCCAGGGAGTCTTGAGCTCACATCTTTCAGGACAGCTCTTCTTCCAGAAGCTGCCACTGGAGTTGACCACGACTCTTGGGATCCCGGCCAGAGGCTTAGAAAACAGTAACAGAGACCAACTGAGGTCTCACTGGCGCCATTGCCTGACAGCCCCATGGAGCCATGACCCAGGACCTCAGGCCAGCATCTGCCTAGGAGCCCACAAGGAGCATGGCTGGAAGAGCACCCCTGATGCAGATGGGGAGCTGAGGCTCTAAGACACACCCCCGGTTGCTCAGCCAGTCAGCTGCCACGTGGGGCCATGGAAACAGCAGTGATTGGAGTGGTGGCTGTGCTGTTTGTGGTCACCGTAGCCATCGCCTGCCTCCTCTGCTGCTTCAGCTGTGACTCGAGGGCCCAGGATCCTCAGGGGGGCCCGGGCCACAGCTTCACGGTGGCCACCTTTCGCCAGGAGGCTTCTCTCTTCACGGGGCCGGGTTGTCATGCCCAGCCGGCAGCGGTGGCGGGTGCCCGGGACTTCTGGACCTTCATGTGAGGCCTCAGTCCTCAGGATTCATTCTGCTGGTGGGTCAGACCCACTCAGCCCCCAGCAAGACTTCTGCCGTGTCCTTCTCCTCCAAGTCTGACCTTCCCTCCCTGTTGTATTCGGCACTCCCTGTGTCATCCCATCCTAACTTGCTGCGCCGCCAGCCTGGGAAATCCAAAGGGCTGGGACCAGGTGGAATTCAGCTCCTACGCATGAGAGTTCAGCGAGACCCTGCCCACAGGATGGGGTCTGGGCAGGCCTGAAGAGTGAGTGACTGAGCAGTGTCGGATTGCACAGCAGCCAGCTCTTCGGACTTACTAGGAGACAGCAGTATCACTGGAGTTTATTGTGAACATAGGGCTGCTTCACTCAGGTTACCCCAGCATGCCCCTGAAACTGGTTCTATTGCCACGGAAGAAATCGCGCCCTCAAGTGGGCATTTTTACATTTTTATCTGCCTCTCTGATGGAGTCCTTTGGTTCCTTGCAACGGTAGTCGTCGCACAGAACCCAACCCTGAGATCTGTCCCCTGCCAGTTGCCTGAAATCAGACCTGCAATTCTGCAACCAAAGGGCTGCTTCCTTGGGAATGAAGGATTTATTTTATGATTGAAAATGTATATCCTTATATAGGTTTCTCAAGAACCAGGGTTGAAAACTACGAAACGAAACAGAAGAGAAAAAAAAATGGTCACAGAAAGTACAAGCTGGTTGATGAATAGGAAAGCCAGAAAGAAGACTTCGAAACATATTTTGAATGAGACTTTATTACCGTATTCTTATATGTCACTTCTGTTCTTAGAGAATGTGAGTCACTTGCATCACTTAGAAATGATAGAAAAATCATGAACTGAAAGATAATCCCAAATAAGTTAAAATGTTATGTTGCATTGAGAGCCTGTAGCAAAGTTCTTGTTTTCATCACAAATAAAGAAATGTTCAGTTTTTGTTAATAGAAATCTTTTTTTTTTTCTGTACTGGGAAATAAATGCTGTGCCATATTTTGAATACAGTTTGAAGGGTGCAAACTTCTGGGTCTCCTGACTCATATGTCTCCATTCAGCCCTGAATGGATGGCTGTCCTAGGACCTGCCTATTGAGGCAGGCACCCTGACAGGAGTCTGACCTCTAAGGGTACCTAGACAGGCCATCTTGGCCAAGCTGCAGAGATACAGAGTGGGGAAGGGGCCAGGGAGAGTATCAGGCTGGCAGAGAGGGGTGGAGTAAGGGAGCAAGGGGAAGGGAGAAGCAGAGCCCAGGAGCAGGAGTTCCTAGGAGCTTGTCTTGGTCACTCTGGACCTGAAAGCTCTCAAACAGTGCCTTCACAGATGCACATTGAAGGGAACTGTTGCAGGTTGTGTTCCCCACAAATGAATACTGAGACAAAGCTCGGGGTGTAAGGTGTTTATGGGATCAACACCTGTGAGGGGAAGGCAGAGAAAGCAGGACCAGATAGAAGAAAAAGTCAAATTATAATGCCCTTAATACCCATCTTCTATCCTAGCTCGGTCTCTGAGTCCTGCTCACTCCTATTTCCTGTCTCCCAAGGTTTAATCTCCCACAAAGTAGTTCTTCAGCTGAGGCTGCCCCTGAAGTCCTTCCTTGAGGGGGTCCTGGGTGGTGGCGCCTTTCTCAGAACTCAGCAGGGGCCTCTTCTCAGAGGTGCCCAGACATCAGAGGTAAGCGAGCATGTCCATGCCACATCTGGCATGGAAACTTCAGATGGGCAGAGATAGAAGTGCAAGGTCTGGGAGGGGAGAGCAAAGTCAGCTCTGGTTCAGGTCAGGTGCCTTTTAGCTGGCCCCAAGTATTAGGACCCCAGGCCTGGAACTCTGTCCCTGTGCTGCATGGTCACAATCTCTCTAGGTCAGTGAAAGGAGGGTCTGCAGGCTGGGATCACTTGACTCTGAAAACAAAGTAATGGTGAGGAGCTTGACCTCACTCCGCAGGCAATGGGCAGTCTGTCAAGTCGTGAGTTTTCCCCACTTGCTAATCACTTGCTAATCTACCCACTTATCTACCCACCCATCCATCCATCCACCCATGCATCCACTTACCCACCCATTCACGCACTCATCCATCCATCCATCCATCCATCCATCCACCCACCCACCCACCCACTGCCCTCCCATTCATCTATCCATCCATCTACTCCATCTACTCAAGGAGTCTTCCTTCCTTCCTTACTCATACATTTGTTCATTCATTCTGTCACTTGTTCTCTTATTTAGTCATTCACTTTTCTATTCAACACACACTGGCTGAGCACTGACTGTGCATCAGGCTCTGCCCAGGGAACATGGGAGTCAACCAGACATGGTCCCAGCACTTAGTGAACTCCTGATTTAGTGACCTGGACAAGGCTGCAGGTAACACACTCAGGTGCTCAAGGGAGGGAGAGCTGGGAGACCCAGGAAAAATGGAGACACAGGGAAAAAAAGGTGAGCATATGGGGAGGACATGGTCCTTGAGCTAGACCTGAAGAAAAGAGGACACTTCAACAGGGAGAGTTTGGGAAAGGGTGTTCCAGAGGGAGCAGCATGAGTGGTGATTTAGAGAACATGTGGGGGCAGGGAGTAGGCTGTTCAGTGGGAGGAGATGAGGCTGGACAACAGCTAGCTCCCAAGGGAAGCACTTCCGGCCACATATGGCCAGCACATTTCTGGGCAATAGGTGATGAAGGCAACAAAGAGGCTGCCTTGCTTGTTGCATGGGGCAGGTGGTCTTTCCAAGCATGCACACACGTAACACACACACACACACACACACACTCCAACATGGCAATCTGCTGTTGTTACAAAGGAGCTAGAGAAAAGGTTTTTAGAGACTCTGGGCAAGGCCAGCCTCGAGTGAAGCTGGGCTTGAGGGTGTGGGAGAAGCTGTCCCAGAGATCAGGGAGCTTGAGAAGGTAGGCAAGGCCAGCACCCTGGAGCGGAGTGACAGAAGGAGGGGGCTGAGGAGAGCAGCTGAAGAAGGGACAGGAAGGTGGGGAGCACATGGGACAGAGAAGCAGGGAGTAGGGCTACCAGATTTAGCAAATAAAAATGCAGGACATCTAGTTATTTTAATTTCAGAAAGACAAAAAAACTCCAGTATTTAGTATAAGTATGTCCCATGCAATATTGGGGACATAATTATACTAAAACATTATTTGTTGTCTGACAGTCTATTTTAACTGGTGTCCTATTTTATCTGGCAACCTTGCAAGGGAGAAAGTAGTTTTCAGAGAAAACAAGTCAGCTAGTCGAAAGTATCAGGGGGCTCGTGATAGCACAGAGCTGAGACCTTGGATTTGGCAACATGAGGGATGACAATGACCTTGGTGAGAACAGTTTGAGTGGAGTGAAGGGAGTGGCCCTACAGTGGTGTACACGTGTGTGTGTGTTTAGGGTGTGTGCGTGTGTGCAGGGGGTGTGTGTGCAAGGGCAGTGGGATCAGTGGGAGCTGAGGAAGGAGCGGTTGCTGTTGAAGATAATTTGAAGGGAAGAAGAGCCTTGCATTTTGGCCAGAATGGCACCACACTGAGGGAAAGCTGATTATTACTCTAGGAACGGGAGAGAGGTTGAGCATGTGTTGAGCAAGGAGGATCATAGAGGGAGACACTAACAGTACACCACGAGGAAAAGACCCACAGAGGGGTCCCCAGGATGGGCCTGGGAGGCAGAGCTCAGGAAAGGGGGGTTCGGGGGTGTGTTCAAGCCCGGACGGTGGCAATGCTGCTGGAAAGGATGTTCAGGGATGCAGATGAAGGCGGCATGCCTGCCTGTCTGGGGAAGAAGGGAGGTGAGTGTGTCACGCCAGATGGCCATTGTCTCAGAGAAGCAGGAGCATCCGCTGAAAGTGCGTATGGGGTAGGCGGGATTCAGGAGAGTTGGGAAGGATGACCCAGAGAAAGGACGAGCCGCTCCTACAACCTTACATTTCTTTTGTATGTGGAGTGTGTGAGTGCAGGAGTACGCGTGGGCTGTGTGGTGAGGGTGGAGTGTGTGTGTGATGTGTATGGCATGGGTGCGTATCTGCGTGAGGTGTGTGTTGTGTGTGTGTTGTGGTGTGCGGTGGCCCAGGTTCTCCTGCCCTTCTGCCCAGTGCAGCCCATTGCTGAGGGAGGGGCTCTGGGACAGGCAGGCAGAGAGCGCCTCTGTGTCCCGGGGAGGTGGTAGGGCCAGGACAGAGTCACCAGAATGCCAGGAAAGCCAGGAGTGTCTATCTAGTGGCAGCAAGGGAACGGGCTGCTCAAGGTCACCCGGGAAATTTGGGGTGTAGCCTCACTTGAATCCGGTTTTCCAAATCCAGTGTTCTCTCCATTCCTTCTACTGCTGAAGCCAGTTCCTGTTTACTCAACGTCTCCTACGCACGTAGCTCCAGGCTTTCTACAGATCTTCTTGGTGCTCACAGGCACCCCATCCCCTCTATTTTGTAGCTAAGGAACCTAGCTTCCCACCGTGAGGCACTTTGAGTCAACGCCTCACAGCACTGCTGGGGCAGGAACCCACAGGCAGAAAGCTCAACTGTCCTTTCCATCCATAAATGGGGTCCGCCTCTGACTACCTCTCAGCAGACCCATTTGCTCTCTTCAGAATAAAGGGAAGGCCAGAGCACCTGGGAATCTGATTTGCCCTGGGTTTCCCCGAACAGAAGCTTTGTGCCATGTCCTAAGGAGAGTGGGGACCTGGCAAGCCACAGTGATGCTTTTCTACTCCTTGGAACAAGTGGTTTCCTTTAAGGAAGGTACTTTTCCGGAAAACATGTTATTTTGTGGCCTACTGACTCCAGAATCCTGCCTGCCCCAGAAACACCTCTCGGGTCGCAGGGCCAAGGATGTAGAGGAAAAGCAGGGCAGGGGTGAGCCCCTCCTGACAGCGGGGCTTAGAGGATCTTCCAGCTCTGTGACTTCCTCTTGACAAAACAGGGCAGAATCTTGTACCCCTGCAGGTGCGAAGCCTCAGGGAGGCTGTGGTGGGCTGGTCAGGGCTGAGGTTCTGCTCTTGACAGATGTTTTTCAGGGTGAGGTTTCCTGGGCTGCTCATTAGAACTGGGTATGGCAAAGACCATTTCTTGTTCAGAGTCAGAGATCCAGGGAAGTCCATATGTGAACAGGGCTTCACTGTTGCTGTCCTTTACGGGCTTTACCACTGTAATACCCTCCGACTGACCTCCCTGCCCTTACCCCACCACTGCCCGCCTAGACCCCAGGAGGATCTCTTTCAGACATACATCTAAACTCCTTAGTAAGAAGTCTCCTATGTGGGCTCTGTTCTCAACTTCAGGCTCCTGGTGTCTGTACTAGGCATGATAATGGTCTCCCAAATATGTCTATGTCCTAATCCCCAGGACCTGTGAATATGTCATATTACATCCAAAGGGAATTACTCTTGCAGATGGAATCACAGTCGAAGAACAAATGACCCCACAATAAGGTTATCCTGGATCACCTAGGTGGGCCCAATACAATCAAATGCGGAAGAGGGAAGCAAGAGACGTCAGAGAAAGACTTGGAGAGAGAAGGGACCACCCGCCAAGCAACGTGGGCAGCCTCCAGAAGCTGGACAGGAAAAAGCAAGGAGATGGATTCTCCCTGAGAGCCTGCAGGTAGGAACCCAGCCCTGCCAACACCTTGACTCAAGCCCCCTGTGTCCCAGTTTGGACTCTGACCTCCAGAACTGTAAGACAATACTGTTATCCACATAACCAATTTGTTATAATACATGAGTTATTTTAAGCCACCGAGTTTGTGGTTACAACAGCAAAGTATCCTTGGCTTAACCATCATTGCTCATCGAGACTTAGGCTAGAATTTGCTCCTCTAGGTAAGCCCTGTCCTGGCTGAGTCAGGTGGCTTCTGAAGGGCTAAAGAAGGCTGTTGGGCTCAGGGGATAGGAGTACCCTACAGATAGGGACATGGAGAGAGAAATCACGCTTTACAGATGCTGCTGGGAATAGGCGAAGAGTAACAATGTGGGTTGTCAAGCTCGGTGTAGGTGTTGGGCAGCGTGCATCTCCAGCCATCCCCAAACATGGAAGTACCCACACAGTGTGCAAACGTGTGTCCAGGGCTGTTCTTATAGTATTACTGTTTTTAGAGGATTATTTTGAATAGCGAGAACATTATAAAGACCAAATTATCCATCAGTAGGGAAATATATGTGTCCCTCTTGGAATTATTATGGTACGTCCACAAAATGGAATAATAACCACTACAAAAATGTACTGACTTGGAATGTGCCCACTATAAATAGAGAAAAAATAGCAAGTTACAGAAAAGTCCCTTGAAATGGGGTGCAGGGAGCAAATAAACACCTCTTTTCCCTAAGAAAACAAAAGGAAAAATAAAAAACTCCTCAATTACTCTTATGTGTATATGCCTGCATGTACACATGGAAAGTCTGGAAGGATATGATTACCACTGGGGGATAGGCTTGTAGGGAAGAGGAAGCTTACTTTTTTTTTTTAAGATTTTATTTATTTATTTGACAGAGAGAAACACAGCGAGAGAGGGAACACAAGCAGGGGGAGTGAGAGAGGGAGAAGCAGGCTTTCGGCTGAGCAGAGAGCCCGGTGTGGGGCTCGATCCTGGGTCTCCAGTATCATGACCTGAGCCGAAGGCAGTTGCTTAACCAACTGAGCCACCCAGGCGCCCCGGAAGCTTACTTTCGACTTTGTGTACTTCTGCATTGTTTAAATTTATTTTAACACGTGTGCGTTGCTTTTTAGTACATGTAACAATATATTTTTTAAAAGGGTGCAAAGGTTAAGAAAAGCAAATTTTACTGCTACCGTTCAGAAAATAGCTGTTATTTGCAAAAAGAGCTCTCCAGGCTGAGGAATGCCAGAGCTGCCCTTGGCAAGAACATTTTGGACACAGATAAACAAAACTGATTGCTGTTTCTGTGTGAGCTCAGCTGGGGAATGGGGAGTCACCCAGGCCTTCTTGGCCTTTTACAGATGTAATAGTTCTGAAGATCTGAAGTTCCGGGAGGGGAACTGATATCTTCCTCTACATCTTATGGTAGTTCCAGACTGAAACGCAACTTCCTGGCTCCCATTTTGCTGAACTTGCAACTTGCACGCAATTCACACCCTCCTTCTTATAATCCCTCACTTTTGTGTGAGGAGTACAGTTTTCTGCGTTTTACTGCCTGATCCCAACTAGGCATAGAAGGATTCCACTTTAAATCCACATTCTTGTTTATATCTTGAAGCTCCAGCTCTTAAAAAGCTCGGGCACTGGCAGAGAGTCTTGAAAAGTGGCCAGGATGGGTGGCATTGGGGCTCCAGTGTTTGCTTTCCCGGTTAGGCTTACATTACAATGATGGTATCAAGTGTGTGGGTGTCCTTTATCTGTCTGGCACCTAACCCTCTACAAGTTTGCAAAGCTCTTCTGAGCATCCTCTCAGCTGCCTCCCACAACAAGCCTGGGGGCCGGGTAGAGCAGCATCAGTTGCAATTTACAAGTGAGGAAACCAAGACAAAGACACTTAAGTGACAGGGCCCCAAGTCACTCAGTAATTTGGTTGCAACTTTGGGGACAGAATCCCCTCTTCTAATTCTGTTCCTTCAGCCAGAGCTTCCCTTTATATCTTTTGTATCTCCTGTTTCCATGGTGGGCTTTGTCTGATAGTAAAGACTGGCTGCTTTAAAAAGTTTGAAAATCAGTTATCCAGAGTATTGTTTCCAAATTTCCAACGGATACTAATATCAATAGCCAGGAAAAACAAGTTGGGATTTCTGGGAATTTTCAAGCTTCCTGAAATTGTAAATCATTGCACATCTTTTATAATACTTATTTACATACTTTTACATGAGAGACCATAATAATAAACAGTAGACTAATTTTCTGATTGTATGATACTAAAGGTTTCAGAAGTTTTCAGCAAATAATACAGTTTTATCATTATCCTCATGAACCAATATACTATGACAATATTATTTCAAGAACATGTAAAACTGATCTCTGTCTGATGCAGACTCTGGATATAGAAAGTGATAAAAGGAAGGGAATGGTAACACAAAATAAATGCCAAGCAAAATCACTTAAAAATGGAAAGAGAATACCACAAATATTTGATATTTAAAAGTTATGATTTACAAAATGAACTTTAAAAACACAAAGCATGAATTAGTCCATCTGATAGTTCTGATAATTGCTTTGCAACAAGTATTCCAGAGTTTCCTTTTCCTTTTTTTTTTTTAAGATTTATTTATTTATTTTAGAGAGAGAGTGTGTGCAGAGGAGAGGGGCAGAGGGAGAGAGAAACCCAGGCAGATTCTGCACTGAACATGGAGCCTGAGGCAGGCTCGATCCCATGACCCTGAGATCATGACCTGAGTCGAAATCAAGAGTCGGATGCTTAACAGACTACACCACCCAGGTGCCCCTCATTTCTTTTTTAATGCCAGTTTTGTCTGCTTGCCTTAGTCTTGATTTTGCTCTTGCCAATTCAGATTTTCATGAGGTTTCTGATTTCATATTGGAGCGTTCTACAAAAGCAACCACATTGTACATTTTTGCATCTCTTTTATTGAATATTAGCAAAGAACTGTAACCTGCAGTGAATACTTGAACACCTGGAAATGCCAGCAATCATTATTGGAAAGTTTGCAAATAATTAACATTTAGGCCCACTGGGGAAGGTTAATAACACCACACAGATCACTTGTTGAAATTGCCAAAGAAGGACTTATTTTGCCTCAAAATTTGTTAACACCACTCATAAGACTTGTAGAAGTATCCTATGTGCATAAAATTATTAATATTTGTTTTATTTATAAAAATGACTTACTGTTAGAAACAGATCATTCCACAAACACACTTGAAACCAGTGTGTGCTGGTAAACCAACTCTCTGGGGAAAAAAATAAAAGCCCTGATAGGTAGCATTTGCCTGTTACTGAGGGGAGGTGTATGTATTCCCACTATGGTCAATATCGAGCTCCCAGTGTGATGTCCCCCAGTGCTGGGAAGAGATATACACAAATGCTCCCCAGAGCCCGTGCGAGCCAGCGCCAGCCCACCACTGCTCCTAACACGGAAACACTTACCCACTTGCTATGGGCAAGCCTGATGAGATCCCCTTTGGGAACGGTCCACCTTAGTTTTCCAGCGCATGCTTGAGGGTTCTCTATTTGGGCTTGTGATCTGACATCAGTGGATTCCTTTGGAGACATCTCTATGTTGATCGTTAAGGGGTTTTTGTTTGGTTTGGTTTTCTTGTTTTTCTACCCTAAAAAAAATTTATTATTTTTTTCAGAGGAAAATATAAAATAATACAACTACCAGTTCCCAACCTGCTCAAGTATTTTTTAAAAATTGAAGCAGAGTTGACATTTTCATATGTTTCAGGTGTACAACATAGCGATTCTACTATCATCTACGTTACAAAACGGTCACCACAATAAGTGGCATCACCATCGGTTATTGAAATATTGACTATATTGCCTGTGCTGTATTTTTCATCCTGTGGCTTATTTGTTTTATAACTGGAACTTTGTATTCTTAATTTCTTTCACCTAATTTACCCATCCCCCCACTCGATCGTTAAGTTTTAGTTTGTGTGGGAGAAAACTTTCCCCAGGTTTCTAGATTTCCCAACTTACTTTAATTAGGATTTGGGCTTTGGAAAAATATAACATTTCTGAGAAATGCCAGGAAGGAATTCTTGCATGGAAACACTAATCAAGAAGATCTGAGTTAAAAAAAAGACAGAACCCATTTGCTTCAATGATCATGATTTCACTGGATACATTTTTGTGTGTCCCAGTTTTACCCATTGGTCACTGATCTTATATTAGGGGATTTTTAATTGTGGAGTCCTGTACAATTTGGTGTCAAGTTTAGTGATTTTCTGGAGACGCTGGCCAGCAGGGCTGGATCAGTAATCACTTGACCTCGTGTCTGATCCTGAGCACATGTCATAGAAGTTGTTGCCCACATAGCTGGTTGCCCCCGATCTCAGTGTCCCCCTTCTTCCTTATTATTAGAAACAACAACACAGCCTCCGTTGGATCTAGAAATGACCAACGGAAGGGATGTGCAACTTCTGGGGAATGTCCTGAGGTCGAAAGAGAGTGTACTGTATTTTGCCTTTCTGCTTTCCATCTGGCCGGAACGTGGCTGTAATGGCTGGAGCGACCCAAGTCACACTTGGAATGGAACAGCAAGGTAGCAGGAGTCTAGGTTTCTGATATTGTGGGGGTGCCATACCTCACCCACTTTTAGGATCGTACACCAAAGGGAACTCAATCAGCTGATCTAAACTGCTGGTTGGGATGGGCTTTCTATCACTTGCAGCTGAAACAAATGAAACCGCATACTCACCTCTTTGTTTCTT